>DVXP01000198.1:0-24931 GCA_018235645.1 Junonia grisea | reverse complement strand
AAAAGCTAGATTCAAATCGGTCCACCCGTTTAGCTGCTACGATGCCACAGACAGACACACAGACACACAGACACACAAGACACACAGACAAACATAGCGGTCAAACTTATAACACCCCTCTTTTTTTGTCGGGGGTTAAAAACTGGTTATAACATTTTACTGTGGTTTGCGTAGCAAGTATTTTTTTGCGCATAGCTGGAGCGCAAAGAGTAAGCCGTTACTTAATATATCGTGCTTTTCGACCCAACTATTGAGATGTATGTGTGCATTGGGAGAACGTTCGCTCTTTAGTTTGGCACCGATAGTGTTAAACTGTTAAGTTGGGAACACGGTCTTACATATAATTATGTAAGACCATTTTTGGGACAAACCTGTATTAATAAACACAATTGACAATTTTCAATCATACAGTAATGTCAAATCATTTTATATATGTAAAAAAAAAAACAACCGTATAGTCGTCACAACATTTATTTACAATATTTACAACGATCGTGGCTTAAGTACACAACGTAAACATTCCTAGTTGAAACATATCGGTCCCGCCGCGAACGAGAACTCGTGCTCTGCGTCGAGGAACGAAAGTGGCTGGAAGTCACTGATCGGCAACCTGTCGCTGCGAGACGTCTTCACTTCCAGAACTATTTCGCCTGTTCCATCCTGTAATATTTGTGTAAAAATCTTAAAAAAGTTGGTCATAAATGATGAAAATATAAGGTAACATTACATTAAAAAATACGTGAATTAAGCACCGATCCATGGTTTCTTTTTTAAGTTGGTTAATAAGTTCTTACGCGTTCTTGGTTATTAATTTTAGTTAATGTTTAGTTATAGCAATAATTTCAATTAATACCAACCAGTTCACTATAAAAATGAAAATAAAGAAATCGTTATCGATAAAAAAATTATTGCGCACGAAAGGTTACAAAGGACAGAATACGCACCTTGCATTCATCTTTTATAATCTTCGGTTCTTTAAACTCGATATTGTTTTGTCCAAAGAGTTTCACCTCATTCGCTCTTATTAGCTCAGCTGGTATGTCTGATCTGTAATGTTAAAGTTATCAGTGACTTCAATGATAAACGGTTATTACGATTATAATAGATATAATAACATTAGGTATGTATAATATTCTTGCCTTTGTGGGGCTTGAGTATTGACACAGGTGTAGGTGAAATTTTGCCTCGCGCCGTTTGAAAGCAATCGAAGGTAGCGGAGTTGTATTGAGCCAGAACCTTCGCTGTCGTATGAGATCTGAAATGGTAAAAATGTACAAATTTAAAAAAAAGGTCGTCAACCAAAATAGTCCGAAGCGCGAGGCAAAAACGCCAAACGTACGCATTTTAACTTTAATTTTTAGGTGAAATATGCAATTCAAACCGAAATAATTAGCCAAGTGCGTGTCGAACCACGCGCATGAACGGTTCCGTAGTTTCCCTCATATTATACGGACATTCATGAATTTAATTTTTACAATTTTCTTATACGAGTATTTTAACAAATGACATGTTTATATCTGAAATTAAATTTTTACTTTGGTCGACTATATCTCGATAACTATAAGAGCCTACATGGCCGTGACAATTTTCCTTTTAAATTCATTATATGTACTACTATCTTGAATTTTTTTTCATACTTTTACAAGCAGTAGTTTAGTGGGTAGAGATATAACTATGCATATGCATATGCATATGCATATATCTGCCGGGTAAATGCATATAATCCGGTTTCTATTCACAATATTGATTTGTAGGATGATATCAGGCCTAAAATTTACATATGTTATGGGAGATCAGTTCTTACAAACAATAAGGTATGTGCCTACCTACTTAATTTTGTTGTTTATCTAAACAATCGATTTCATCAGGGATAGTTAAAACAAGCTTATTAATCAGTCAGTGGCGCCCTCTCCCTAACTATGGTTCTAAAAGGGTGTTCATATTTATATTTATTCATATATGGTGTTCATATTTATTATTATGATCATATTTATTACCATTGTGGCATGAATAATTTATTATTGGATAGAGTGTTTCTGCTCACCCTAAATCCATTTTCAGTTTGTGAGAATCTACGTCCAGATGAACTATAAAGTGCGGGGCTCATGTCGTCAGGATGTACGCAAGTGCTGTGTTCTTTGCAGTACACGCGGATGGGACGCCCATTGCCCCCTCGAGCGTCCACCCAGTAGTAACCTGTTGTAAAGATGTTTGACGTAATGCTCTTGGTATTCTCACTTATTTAAAACGAGGAAATGAGTGGTTTGTTTACCGCTAATATTTATTTCTTACTGATACCCATTGCCATAATTTTCTTATAATGTAAACTTAGACACTCTTAGATAAACAATATCTATGTACCTACGTGGGCGTAGTCGCGAGAAAAAGATATTTTTAAATGAAGAATGAACGAAATGAATTTTAATTCATTGTTAAACATGAAGATGACATTTATATTCAAGGCTTTACCATCAGTTAAATTAACGTGCGAAGTCCGTAAATCCTTGCAGGAGAGCGCAGGGTTGGTCCTCGTTCCCCAGGGCTTTCTCGCCGTCTCCAGGGCTGTTCGCGCGGCGATCACTCCTGACATAATTTCGCGAGCCCATTCCACTTCTTCCTCTAATCAATAGAAAACAAAAATATGCTTTAACATAATATTCAGTAATGTTGTTGATGTAATTTTTATATTTATTAAGGCAGCTCTAATCGTTGATGTGATTTTTATGGATATCTAAGGTTTTAATTTTATTATAAATTCCG
Source organism: Junonia grisea (assembly GCA_018235645.1). Classification (NCBI taxonomy): domain Eukaryota; kingdom Metazoa; phylum Arthropoda; class Insecta; order Lepidoptera; family Nymphalidae; genus Junonia; species Junonia grisea. The sequence goes on along the minus strand of DVXP01000198.1, from coordinate 22,171 downwards.
AAAAAGCTTATATTTAATTAACAAACCATCGTCGATGTTGTCTTCAGTTGAAACCTCAATAGGATCCTCATCAATACTTCGTCTTTTTCTACTAGACATGAACAATTCGGCAGGTAATTGTGGCGCTGGTGCTGGAGGGCCTGGTGGACCAGGAGGTCCTGGTGGGCCGGGGAGACCAGGACGACCTTCAGGTCCTGGTGACCCTTTAGGACCGAGAGGTCCTTCAGACCCAGCCGCTCCAAGAGGCCCAATTTCACCTTTGGCACCTGCTGGTCCTATAGGTCCCTGAAATTAAACAACAAGTTGGAAATACCATATAAAAATAAATGCTAAATGCAAAATGAAATGAAAGTAACTTTATCTGTTTTTCTGGTCCTCATGCATAGAACGCTAAACTATTTTGGATGAAAAGGAATCTGACTTCAGAGAAAAACGTCGACTGCTTTTTGGCGTGATAGCCGATATCAACGCGGGCGGAGCCGTAAGCAAAAGAATAATCACGTAATGCTACATTTCTTTCTTAAAGTATTTATTCACCATATCTCCTTTCGGTCCTGCAGGTCCTTGAGGTCCTGGTGGTCCTTGCTTCCCTACTTCTCCCTGGTCTCCTTTTATTCCCATTGGACCAGTTTCTCCGATATGTCCTTTTGGTCCCCTATTACCTTTGTCACCTTTAACACCCTGAATACCTGGTGGCCCAGCTATACCAGGTGAGCCTGATGGTCCCATCAAACCAGGTGGTCCGACGTCCCCCTAAAATGTGAAATTCGTAAATAAAGTCAAATAAATAAAGTATTATACAAAATAAAGCTTTCTCTCCCTATTTTCTCTTATCTCTTATTGTTTTAGCCGATGTTTTTCCACGTGTAAATAATAAAATCATAGAATAATAGTTACTGGTGGTCCAGGAAGCCCTCTTAATCCTCGTTGTCCTTCCGGCCCTTGTGGTCCAATAGCGCCAGCAGGCCCTACTTCTCCTGGAGAACCCTTAGGGCCAGTATCTCCTTTTTCTCCCGGAGCTCCCGGACTTCCTTGTGCTCCTGCGGGGCCCTCTGTACCCTACAACGTAATAATATTAAAGACTTCAGTTTTTATTTTACTATTTATTTTTTCTAATGAGGCTCAACAAACATTCGTCTAACGAATTAGTGTGATCAATTAGGTTATATATAAATATACGTATTTTATTTTCGGATAAATTAAAGATGATGCTTACAGGATTGCCAGGTATTCCAGTTTCACCAGGTTTGCCGGTTGGCCCAATAGGTCCAGGTGGACCAGGTGGACCCGTACTTCCTTCTGGACCATCTGATCCTGGTTCACCCTTTATTCCTTGAGGTCCTGGTTCACCTCTGTCTCCAGGGAAACCAGCCGGTCCAGGATCTCCTTTCGATCCTTCAGGACCCGGAAGGCCTTTTGAACCTGGTTCACCTTGAAGTCCAGGTGCACCATCTTCTCCTTTTGGACCTATAGGTCCTCTTGGCCCCTATAAAAATAATTATTATTTTAATTAGTTGTTTATTTTTAAAGTATTAAAATAAAATTATTGGTTATATGAATTAAACTATAAAAGAGTTCGTGTATTTTTTTTATCGCTGTATACATACAACTTTTCCTTCTGGCCCTTGAGGTCCTTGTGGGCCTGTGGCACCAGGACTTCCTATTTCTCCTTGCTCTCCTTGAGGTCCTCTAGGACCTGGTTCACCTTGATTTCCTTTTGCCCCTCGTCTACCAGGTGGTCCAGTTAGGCCGGCAGGGCCAGGTGGTCCTTTTCAAAGGAAACGAAAATAAATATAATATACAATTAAAGTCACTTTGTTTTATTCATAAATTTATTTTATTTACTAATCAATTTTGTATCTATTTTATATTGCTATTCAGTATGATATTACTTATTTTTTTGATTTTGCATTTTATGTACGTATCTACGAGTATATTATAAAATTTATCTTTTATATTATTTTCTATTCATGCAAAGTAGTGTATTCTGATATAATTACATTGTTACATTATTTACCTATAGGCCCATTGTCTCCTCTATCTCCCTTTCCGCCTTGATCTCCTTTCGGTCCCTCTGGTCCAGTTTTTCCCGCGGGTCCAGGTGGTCCTCGAACACCGTCAGTGCCAGGAATTCCAGGCGGTCCAGGGTCACCTTGTGGACCTTTGTCTCCAGGTAAACCAACAGGTCCCGGTTCTCCCCTTAAACCTTGTATTCCTGGCGAGCCAATAGGGCCCTGTAATAGTTTAACGATTTGTAAAAGCGTTGGGTAATATCAATAAATTAACGTCAGACGATAAGTATGTATGTGTAATCATATGTAACGTATTTAATAGTAGTATTTACTATACTACTATTAAATACGTTACAGGTGAACCTAGGTGAACTAACGCAAATGCAAATGTTTTAAGTTTTATTTTTGACAAGTTATTGTGGGTCAACAACAAGAAAACTTACTGGTTCTCCCATAGCTCCCTTAAAGCCCTTTTCACCGGGAGGTCCAGCATCTCCTTTGTCACCATCTTCTCCCGGAGGACCCACGGGACCTGGAGTACCCGTTAGTCCCCTCGGCCCAGGAAGACCATCACGACCGACCGGACCTTTATCGATTAAATAAAATATAGTCGCTACTCACGATTTCGTCCGCACCTACTTAACAACTTCACAGGGTTATAATTTTCAGAATTTTAATTCTGTTTTTAATGTAGCTCATTTATCTGTCAATGAAGGTCCCCTTAAAATCTTCCTGCCTAACTAGAGATTATATAGCTACAAACAGACGGAGGGAGAGACTGACAGACGAACAATAATTTCAAAAACATATGTTTTATCATTAGTGTCGTATATAAAATATATTGATATGCAACCTATTATTACATTGACTTGATTTGATTATTACAAACACACTTCAATATTATATCTATGGGTTTTGTTAATACAAAAGTTAAGGTTTTTAGATGCTTGAATCTTACAATTAGCCTTAAAACTTTATATATAAAAAAATGTATAGAATTTGTCCAGATAAACTTAAACACTAAAATGAAATAAAGACAGTGTTTTTATTACTATTATTCACATAAATGTTAAATATGTCATTTACCTATGGGTCCCGGTTCACCGACTTCTCCCTTCTGTCCCCCTGGTCCCGGAGATCCTCGTGGCCCTTCACGGCCCATTGGTCCTTGCAGGCCTTCTCGTCCTGCTTCACCTTGCTCTCCTTTGTCACCTCTTACACCTGGTGGTCCAGGCGGTCCAAGATCACCTTTAGATCCTGGTGTTCCCTGTAATTTATTATTGTTTATATACATTATTTCACATGTTTAATTCTACTCGTAAGTAATCATTTTATTTGTTTTGATTTATTATATTATAGTAAAAATAAAAATCAAATGATACTTACCGGTACTCCTGGTATTCCTGGCTCACCGTTTGGTCCAGGTGAACCGGGTGGCCCGACAGGTCCAGGTTTACCCTCTGGGCCTGGTGGACCGGGAGGGCCATCTTTACCCATTTCACCAGGTGTGCCAATTTCTCCCGGTGCTCCCGGTATACCAGATGGGCCAATAAGCCCAGGAGGGCCTGTATCACCATTTTGTCCTTGCGGTCCTGTTAGGCCGGGAGGTCCTGGTGGGCCAGGAGATCCAGCCTCTCCCTATAAGTAAATAAAATTATATCATTAATTTAATTATGTATTTTTTCATATACCACAACGAAATTAAAGTTAAGTTGACATTCTTATATTTCTTTTGTATGGAAAGATTATATAGAAGTAAATACCGCAGGTCCTCTTTCGCCCGGAGTTCCAGGTAATCCAGGTTTGCCATCGGTACCAGGTGGCCCCATATTTCCAGGAAAACCGCGTGGTCCCTCCAACCCTTGGGGGCCACGCTCACCACTTAAGCCGGGAGGACCAGGCTGGCCTGTATCACCTTTAGGCCCTGGGGGCCCATCGGATCCTCTACGGCCACGTGGACCACGGTAACCCTAAATAATAAAAAGGAAATAATTTTACTCGAGATACTGTAATATTACCACTTTGTTAAGTATTATAGTTTACGGGCTCGTGAATTTCGACTTCGTTTGCTTATGTGACGAATATGAAGATTCAAATTATAGACTGTCGGCTCGGAATAATTTCGTTCCGTGAGTTAAGAAATCCTAAAGTTCATCTGAGATTAGCAGCTATCACCATTTTTCGTTTCGTTTTAACACGTCCTACAATGAACACAGGCAATATTTTAAGCCGTAGTTTTCGTTATATATTTATAAATTATTTCAATTTTTAATATAAATTAAATTATAATGAGTATATAGCGTTTTGTAAAAAACGTAGTATATGCTATTATTAAAAACATTATATTTCTTACCCGTGGCCCGCTTTCACCGCGATCTCCAGGTATTCCAATTAATCCCTGCCAATAAATAAAATTGATTAAAAATATGTTCCTTTATTTATATGCATATAAACAGATATATAAACTATTAGTATAAGATTTAAATATTTTACCATAACTCCTTTTGTTCCTCGTCTACCGCGTCGCCCAGACGCTCCTTTGTCACCTTTCTCTCCTTGAGTTCCAGGATATCCAGAAGGCCCTTGAGGTCCAGTGGCACCTTTCTCGCCAGAAGGGCCAATAGATCCAGTTTCACCTCTTGGTCCTTCCGTGCCCTAAATATGTGGTAACCAGGTTTAATAGGTATAAATGATTTAAATATGTAAAACATAACTTTGTATGTAATAATTTTATAATTTTTTACTTTTTGCCCTTCGGGACCTTCTATACCCGGAGGTCCCGGTTCGCCTTGTAATCCGCGTTCCCCCTTTGGTCCCATTTCACCCTTTTCTCCCTCAAGTCCTGAAACATTCAATAAATATAATATTTTAAGTTGCATAGTTTTTGGTGTCCGTGAGAAAAAACCCTGCAATTATTTCTACATTAAATTTTTAATGACAATACCTCGGATTCCTTTATCTCCTTTGTCACCGGGTAACCCTCTCGGTCCATCATCGCCCTTTAGTCCTCGTGATCCTGGAAATCCTAGCATACCCTGAAAGTTTTTTACAAATATTTAAATGCTACGTTTAGGTTATAAAGTACAGCACATCTTTTCCATGACATTCATAAGAGGACGTATATAATAGGCGTTTAAATTTTACAAACTATATACCTGTGGACCTGGAGATCCTACTTCACCAGGTGAACCTTGTTGACCAGGCGTACCGGGAGTTCCTGGTGAGCCTTCGGGACCTGGAAGGCCAGATATTCCAGGTTTGCCTTGTGGGCCCTAAATTAGAAATGAAATTATTAGAAATGTAAAAGAAGTAACTAATTATAAAATTTAGCATAAAATATATTATGGTTTCATACTTGAATTCCTGGAGCACCACTAGAACCTTGAGGTCCAGGTGACCCGGCAGGACCCATTGGTCCAGGTTGTCCAGGTGCACCAGGCGAGCCGGGTTGTCCTGTGGCGCCTTTACTTCCTTGTGGCCCTTCATTACCCGGGATGCCTGGATATCCGATCAAACCCGGAAATCCTCTAGGACCTGTGAAACCTCTTGGCCCCTATTTATATATAAATAATTATTTTGGTTAGTTTCTAAAGGTAAAAAAAAAATAAAAATATATAAGATTTTTTTATAGTTATGTGATTACCAGTTCTCCAGATAATCCTGGTGGCCCAGATGGTCCATCATCACCCGGTGGACCATCGAGTCCTGGAGCTCCTGCTTCTCCTTGTTGTCCAGGATTTCCTCTTTCTCCTTTATCTCCAGGCATGCCTGCTTGGCCAGGATATCCTTGATCACCTTTTGGACCAGCGGGTCCTGGCGACCCCCTTTCTCCATCTCTGCCTGCGTGGCCTCTTCGACCAAGTCGTCCTGGTGGTCCCTGTAAACCTCTTGGGCCTGGTGGTCCCTAGAAAACAGTTTTTTTATTAGTTTTAAACGTATAACAAGCTAATTATGTTTTCATCACACGAGAAATACAACTTTCTTATTGTTGTCTTAGATTTTCGCGTCAATTTTTATTACACATTGAAATAAAACTAGTTTGAACGGATTTAAATCGCGTATATTAATTTATACGACAACTTTCTTTTCTGAACTTACTGGTTCTCCTTGGTCGCCTTGTTCTCCTTTTGGTCCTTCTGGGCCGATTTCACCCTCCGGACCAGGTGGGCCAGTAAGTCCCATAGGCCCTTCTGCTCCTCGCATTGCAGACTGTTATAAACAGATACAACAATTAATTATTATACTCAAAGTATCTAAATACATATAATTACGAGTATATAACAATTATTTCAAACTGATGTGTTTGACATACCATATGTTGGGTAAGTATTTGACGTAATGCCTCCGATTGTGCGTCAGGTCCCTTTTCATTGCCCGGTTGTTGTAGCTGTAGGAACGGAATGGTTAATAGCTTGTTATATTTTAGACCGGGTGTGCACCATGAAAAATCAAAAATGTAATCTAATTACTTACTGGGACTACAAAAACATGTCCTGGTGCTCCAGGAAAGCCCTGTTGACCTTCTGCACCGGGCTTGCCGGGCTCACCTTTAGGCCCCCTAGGCCCTTGTGGACCGGGAGGCCCGGGATACCCACGTGGACCCATATACGTCCCTGAACTTCCATAGTCGTAGTAAGTTTCTTGTGTGTCAAATCCTGATGAAGCGTTGCCCTAAAAAGTATATTTTTTTTTATTTTGAAAGTAGGTAAAACGAAATTAATATAGGGACAAACATACATAAAAAATGTACTATTGTTTTTCAAAGTGTAAATATCATTTGTTCTAAATTTGAGTCAAAATATGCGTAAATGTGTAGGACAGGTTGTACATAAGCTTGAAAATTATACAATAAGTATCGTTGAGTAATGTATGTAAAAATCCTTATAACCTACGTGCGCGTAGGTTTTATTTGAATTTTATTTATTAAACGTAAAAATGTATTTTGGAGTTCGTAACTCATTATTTGTGAGTAAATCCACCTCTTCATAACGCCTTAGGGGTGGAAATGAATACGTGTCTCATTATTTTTATTGCTGAATCCATACCCACGTATTTTTAGTTGTAAATAAATCCGATACAAAATCCGATATCAATTTATACAACTCACTCTTCTTATAGGAATTGAATTTTTATTTGAATAACATTAGGGTACGTTTAGACTAGGACCGTTCACTCACTGTTTAGGTATATTGAATGTCCCTAATTGGAAAATTTATAGCGAAACATTAATAAGTGTCGCATAAATACTACTGAGTAGAAGTGTGTCTTAACGTTTCTTTAGAATTGCAGTTGTAGGATTCTTTTGCATTTATCATTAAGTTTGAGGTAAGTCGTTTTCAACCAGATAGCATTAGAAATAGATTTGTTCCTTAATATTATTTACTTTTTACAAATAACTAAAATTATTATCAATTATGTAACAAATAATTTACCAGCCAAGTACAACAATATTTACAACGCTATTAACGAGTATATTCACTGTAATCTTAACGTCCTTACCTCAATAAAGGGAGGGTGTGTGAGCCAGTCCGTATCCTCGGTGGTCGTGAATGGCGGGTAGGATGATTCCGTCGTGGAAAGCGTTGACACTTCCGCATCGTCGTCGATCCCTCGTTTAGCCTGGACATTACCGTTTTAAAACATCCAAATATTGTAGAAATTGTATAAGATAAATACCGACAGACAAAAAAAGAATGTCGGGTTTTTTAAATGAAATAAAAATATCCCTCGCAATTTATTTGACTTGAATACACGTTTAAACTTGTAATGAATTTAAATACTCGGATTAAAAAATATATAAAAACTTAACGCAAAGAGTTCAATTCAGACGTTTTCTAATTAAATTAATTTCTTCATTTATACTTGAAGGATCAGTGATTCTATATTGATTTTTAGCGACCTTTAAAGGGTAACAAAATGTAATGAAAACATTTTTACAATTTATAGGTCGGCCATCAAATTAAGGATATCAGACTAAATTCCAAAGCCCGACGGATAATTTTTTACTTGCGTCAAACTCAAGTAAAAGAAATATACGGACGCACGCACGCTAGCATTGATGACTTGGTTTGGGTATAACTCGTAAGCACACTTTGCACGTTTGACTTTTTTTAATTTCAACTGTAAATCCTATGATAATAAGGACAAATTGTAGAGTAACTTCGGAAGGGGCAGCGGACACGCATGCAAAAGCGATCTCTCAGCCTCTCCGTTTCTATGCTGACGGCGGCCATCGCAGGGTTTTTTACTTTTTAGTGAGTACAACCTCACGTAATCCGACCGCCAGAAGTCGGGCGTCTATGAAAATTTACCCTGCATCAACAAAAAAGGGCAGAGCGACTTACCGTTACCGTAGCACTCGCTACGCCGTAAGATACGGTAGGGAGTTCGATGCGTGATGGTGTAGTCGCGTACTCGTCTGGCTCCGTAAATCTCCCGAAAATACTGTTTTCATCTGCATTCAAAGTGGTATAAAATTATTTTCTAATAAGTTATCAATTTTTTTTTACATTTTATTCAGTTAGTACTGATAAAAAAATTATACTTTTTCAAATATTTTGTTTTCTTAATTGATTAAGTTTTAATATACTAATTTATAAATCGTCCAAAATATTTAGTTATATAGAATATATAGGTAATTATGTAACGAAACGTTCTAAATAAATAATTTATTTAAAGAAATAGTAATAGTCAAATACATCGTTTGATGCATGTTTTGTATATAGAAAGTTTTTGTATATAGAAGTTTTGTATATGTATTTATTAAATCTCTTTATATTCTTAAGGAGTCGTTCAAGTATTACGTAACGCAGTTTTGGGGGAGGGGGGGTCTTGAAAACGTTATGATGCGTTACAGGTTAGGATAATACTCCCGTTGTTGTAATACTCCCTGTATTACAACAACGCGTTACGTAGCAATATGTATAATTGTGATTATTAGATGAAAATGGTCTCTAAAATTATTTTAGTGACCATTTTCACGAAAATATTTTGGTAAACTGTTACGTAACAACTAGGGAGAGGGCTATAGAAAAACGTTAAGGTGCGTTACTTGTGGAGGAGAGAGGGGGGGGTCTAAAATCTTCGCAAAATTGTGTTACGTAATACTTAAACGACTCCTTAAGAAAATAAAGAGATTTAATAAATACACGTATTTGAGAATGAGATTTTTCACTGTGACAAGTAAAGACTCTATCTTGTTTTTATTTGCATTTTATTACTCTAGCTTTGATGTTTATTGTCTGTGACTTCGGTCACGAAAACATACATAGAGTACGTCGTAAGTCATAGACGTTTACAGTGAGTATGTAAGAATTCAAATCCTCCCTGATATATAATATCTACGTAAATATTTTTTGTGCCCCAAAATTGGAAAAAGAAGAACACTTGATTATAATATTTAAATTACATTCAGTAACTTATTCACAAGTTTTGCAATGGCAAACACATAAAGACCTTTTTAAAAAGTTTTTGTTTTTTTAAGTTACTGAAAAATAAATTATTGAAATGAAAGTACATGAAATGAAATGTTTTATCGCCTTATTCCCATCGTGTGTCATCATTAATTAAATCTTTAATATCGTAATAGCGTCTAACGCACAAACGTTTCTTTACATTTTTTTTAAATTTACCTATTGAAACATTTTGAACATTTTATGGGATCCTGTTGTAAAATCGTATACATCTCCCAAAAAATGAATTACTAACTCGACTTAAACGAGTGGCAGGTATAGCGAGTTTGTTCTTGCTTCTCGTATCAATTTTATGCATATCACAATTTTTTGCAAAATTGTCAATATTTTCATGTACATACATTACGTTTTCAAAAATAAACTAAGAAGTAACATTCAACATGTTAATTTCTTTGAATTTTTCTCGTAAAGATTCATTACAACTAAGGCCATAAATTGCGCGGAGCTCTTTTCTGCATGACAAATACTGTATTAATATCGGCGGCATGTCCCCATAGTTGTATGCCGTAAGACATTATACTATGGAAATAGCTAAAATAAACTAAGCGTGCTGTTTCAATATCTGTTAATTTTCTTATTTTTTTTAATAGCGAAAACTGCAGAACTAAGCCTATTCGCCAACTTCTCTATATGAGGGCCCCATTGTAATTTGGAATCGACAGTGATATCAAGAAATACTGTCGATTCCGCCGGTTCTATCCATTCCCCGTTTATAAGTACATCGGGTGGTACATTTCGAACATTAGGTGTAGTAAATTTTACATATTTAGTTTTCTTACTATTTAACATTAAATTATTAACACTGAACCATTATTTCCAAGAACATAAAGTTAAATTATTATAGTTCAGGAATGTAACTGTTAACTGTTAAAGAAGTAGGTCGTGAATTAAATATGACCATCTTACCGGCATCGGTAGAAGCTGGATAGGGCGCCGTGTATCCATACGATTCCGAGACTTGCCAGTACGGCCTAACTGTTGTCAGATCTCCACTAGCTGCTGCCCACAAGTTATCTGACCGATTCCTGTCATCGAACAACCTTGGCCCATATTGATCGTATCTATCATTTCCAACAGATGGTTGTGTCACATCAACACGGTCATAATCTGATTCTTTATCGTAATTGTTCTCAGAAATTAATGAGCCATAATCGTATGATCCGAATGATCCGCAATCTGGCGCTATAGTGGTACACATATCATACGCAAGGTCCGGTTGATTAGCGAACTGGAGCAATTCAATATCGCCCTGCAATAAACAATTGGTGAATCGAGGCTGTTAAAATAGCTCGTACGATTTCGTCACATCGAAGGAATTTAAATTAAAGCAAATCGATGTGATATTAAAGTTGATTGTCCTGTTATTAGTGCTATAGTTTGAACTCGAGTTCCAGAAATACGATATTCAACACTTGTTACTTGTGTCGTCCTCATAAGAAATTAAACACAATGTGTGCTTATATGAAGTTATCATAATTTTAACACTAATAGGGAATATGCTCAAGTCTTTATATTTAATTTTTTTCCTTGATAATGTATAAATTTTTCTTTTTTTCATAATATTTTTATTACTAAAAAATAATTATTTTGACGAATATGTTTGATTGATCTATAAGTTAGGTAGCAATGGTAGCATGTAGGCATTTCTTTGAACATTGTTTTTAAGTTTTGCTCTTATAATTTATCGTTAAGCAAATAGCTCTACAAGAAAAATACAAATGTGAGGAAAAGTTGGAAATAAAAGTATTGATTAATTCATACCTCATAATACTGGTCTGGTGTAACTTGAGTGCCCACTACCAACACACCAGCTAAATTGAACGTGCTGCCTGGATGTCGCTGCAGTGGCAGAGTGCCCTTAATCTCGCAATCCACTAGCAGGGTTACGGAATCGCCTTTTATGCTAATTGCCACTCTGTGCCACCTGTGCGATGAAGAGAGACTATTTTATTGCCTATTTTAATAAAGAACCTACATTCAGAGTAAAATACTGAGGCTTTATATTAATTGTTTATTAGCTAAAGTTCATGACAATTGTTTTGGTATCTTTGTACAATATAATGAAAAAAAATGTTGACAAAGCAAAACCATAATTGCGTAACTGGGTCTTTTTCGGATTACTTCTATTTTTACCAAAAAGAAAAAAAAACAGCATGGTACTTAAAAAACCAGGACACTTTTTAAAAACTATGTCGTACAGCCCGCACACCAGGAAAAAAACTCAAAAACCAGTACATGTTATGGAAAATTCGGACTGTTGGTGACCTTAATATTGAGCACGACGAAGTTGTACTTACTTTTCATCCGCGATGTTAACTCTGTAGGTGAGAAGCTCGTTGTCCTCGGGTTCCCCTCGCGTGTCCTCGTAAAACAATTCTATCAGCTCACCAACGACCAATTGAAGTTGTTCGTCGCCGGCATCCGAATACAAGACGAATAGGGGATTCTGGTCCGTGCCTGTTAAAATTAATGGGGTGAAAAATTAAATGACCAAAAAATTAGTAGATTAATTGAAAAAATTTATTACATTAAGAACCTCTTTCCGAATAAGTTTAATGGCTAGATAAAATGCTAAATTATTGTGTCAGTTACTTGACAGATCAATAACCTATATAATTGTGATTTTTGATGGAATTGTGAAAGAGAGTCTGAGGAATGCCTATGTATATTGTACATGTATGTTCGGCTTTTCCATCGTACCTATAACACTTTAATTTTTAAAGGTAACGAGAACAAAACGCGTGTTTCAAACGATCATACATAACACTAAAAATTCTTACCATTTCATGAATTCACCAAAAATCTTTTACTTACCAGGTAGACGTACAACTGCCAATATTGAAAAGTCTTCAGGAAAGGTATTGTAGAACATTCCAGCAGCTAGCTGGTGGAGGGTTGCGTTTTCGTTGAGAGAAAAAGCTGTGTATTCCGCTTCAGGGGTGCCAGGTGACTGGCAGCGGCCTGGCACCCGTGTGACTCCCACAGGTAGCGCGCCATCTTGTACCACGGATAACACGTCGAAGATTTCGAGGCTCTCTATAGTAGGAGACAAATTGATGTAGTTCATGTGATCAAATAATTTAAATTATTTACAAAGGCTTTTAAGGAGGTACAAATGCAAATTGTTAGGACAATAAAAAGACGTTGTAATTTTTTATTAATGTATTTTTTATTTATGATTCTTAATAGTTTTTAGAGGATTTTTATAAGAACTTTTATAAAAAAGCCTTCCAAATATAAAACACAAAGCAGTATGCGATATGCTTATTAAAACGATTAAATAATTATACGAAAGTGAAATTAAAAATAACGCTCAGACAGATAAAAGTACATCTTATTATTGTTCTATTCAAAAACACGAATAAAATATATACTTAATTAAATAAACAAAATACACTTACCGTTTCCAGTTCCGACGCAAAGTACGCAAAACAATATAAGGAGGAACCCTTTCATTTCAAGAGCCATTGCGGCCCGAATAAATATGTCGAAGGGGTAATATTAGCATTCGGTCCCATCCCGGTAGAAAAGGGTTGGAGTTTATAGATGCTTCGCCTCCCGGGTAGAAGGCACCGTGCGCCCCCGATGGGCACCGACTTACTGATTCGAATGCGTACACAATTCAACATCACACATCGTCATGTAAATTGCATTGGTGTCAAAATAATAAATATCAATTACTAGATAGAGATCAACGTTCCCATCAGCATTGGAAAAGATTGGGTTCTTTTGTTAAAAAAAAATATAGGGTTCAGTATTCTTTTGAGAAAATATAAGTAAATTAGTGCTTAGAACTTATCTATATTTTATTTTTGGCTTTTTGTATTATAATTTTATTCGCAACAAGTTTTTTCAATATAAACCACATGGTTCATTTTTCATAGGTTAAGGAACGCTGATATTCTTAAAGTTTATGAGAGGGACCAAACCAAAAATAAAAATATTTTAATTAAATGTAAAGAAACACATAAAGAACTTCACGTGTTTATAAAAAACAATAATTCATAATGAAGAAAAATACGGAAACAATAATTAAACATCATTTAATTTTAATATATCCAATACTGGATACAAATGATTTGTAACAAAACACTACCAAGTTCGTTTTGAGTAAAGGTTGTTGACGTTTGGATCCTTAGATCAAATCCAATTGGAAGCTCCGCGAATTAAGCAGGCACTCTTCGGCAGACGATGTTTTCATTACAAAATAGATTAAAATTTAATTTCTTAGGGTAGAAAGTGTTGACTTCATTAAGTATTTTTACAATCTACGTGCTTGCGAACTTTCGTAAATCATTATTTTATTGTTTGCGCAGTCCTCGTTGGAAAATAAAATCTTTTGAGTGAATTATATATAACTTGTTGTATTTGTAATTGAATAGGATTTGCATATGTCATTCATCTCTGCGTTAGTTTTATGTATGGAAATGTGTAAATATTTATGTTCTGTAAAATAGGTTTGAGTACGTTGAATGATGATGAAATGAAACTAAACATTTTTTAGAATTTCGTATTCTATTCATGACGAACAAAATAATTAAGAAACTTTATTTTTGTGTATTTATTACAATAAGTGTGTTAGATACGTCAAAATAAAACTCTTTACGAAAATTCTGCGAATGGAGAAGTATAAAATGCGGCATAGTTATATTGGGCATATTATGACATATTTTTATGGAAAACTGGGAGCGGATTAAGAAAGTTTCTTTTTTTATATAATGTGCATTAAATGACATTATTTAAAATAAAAATTAGTCACACTATGACATCCCTGCATAGATACTTTTGTAGATAACACATAGGTGTCTATCTAGGTTTTCAAGCTGTCAGATTAAAATCATAAAAGAAAATGAATGAAATGACTAAAAATATTTCATGGTCGAAATCTACCAGGCGACCGGTAGTAGCATAAGTAGGTATTGATAAAAGGCCAATTGAGTATTAAGATAAAACATTTTAAAACATTAAATATGTACTTAGATTAGAAGGTTTTTAAATAGTATAAATCAGAAATAAATAAACTTTTCGTACCTTTATTGATTAAAATGTTAAGTGGTACCTACTGCGTAAAATCGAACGCTTGTGTTAATAAAATAAAATTCAATTTTATTAACTGGTTCCAATTAGTTATAATTTCATAAACCAAGTTATAAATATTTGGTTTTCTCTAACTCTCTCTAACAGAAGAAAACTAATTAGTCTTATAGTTTCTTTCAATATTTGTATAAAATGTAAACAAAGAAACGTCGACCTCACTTTTCGTGCTAAAGTTTTAAATTCTATAGAATTAATTGCATATATAGTGAAATGTAATAATCCTCTAGTTTTGTGAAGAATGCGGTGTTTTAACATAAATGGATTTTATACTTTTTAAAGTAGGTACTTACAGTAAGTAAGAGACCGTTTACCTTTCTGTACTATATAAATCTTTGTGTTTTGTTAAGACCGAAGTTTAATCCATCGCAATGTTTGATTAAGGATTGAATAAATATGGTTCTTAAAAATTTTCTCGAACTCTGCAGGCTTCCTGATTATCTTTTCTGTAAGGTACCGCCGAGTATGAAGCAAATTGTTAACAAGTAAAGTGTATAAAACCTGAGGGATCCATGAATTTACATTCTGAATATTTGGTTAAGATTGAAGTGTTTTTACAGTAGCTTTACGGGTTCGGCATATCTCAAGGTTATCTAATTTATTCACAAATTTATTCACCAAAACAATCGTTTCCAACGTAGAAGGACATATATCAAAATGTTCCACTTTACTGAGCTAGCGACTATGAATAATAGCTCTTGTCATACTTTTATTTCGTGCTAAATATGGCTGTTGTGATAAATTTCGTATAAATAATAATTTACCATTTCTAATAAAAGTGTCAACATGATAATATAGTTGTTAGAATTATATCTTCGATTATTATTTATTTCTACATCGTCATCGTCGTCGTCAGCCAATCGCAGTCCACAGCTGGACATAGGCCTCCCCAAGTTTGCGCCAAACCCAACCCGCTCCGGCAACCTTGCGTATATCGTCAGTCCAGCGGGCCGGAGGGCGTCCCTCACGTACGCTTGCCAAGACACGGTCTCCACTCCAGAACTCGTCTGCTCCAGCGGCCATCGGCCCTGCGTCAAACGTGGCCTGCCCATTGCCACTTCAGCTTGCTGATTTTGAGAGCTATGTCGGTTACTTTGGTTCTTTCACTTATAATTTCATTCTTGATTTTATTCTTGAGAGAGACGCCAAGCATAGCTCGCTCCATAGCACGCTGAGCTACTTTTAATCTGTGGACCAGCCCCACAGTCACTTATACATTAAATTGGGCTTAAATGTGTGTTTTTTTCTAATAAAAGTTTCAGGGTCACAGAGATAGATACCTATTTACATTGCGCAAACCGCAATTAATCTTTACCATCAAATTCTTTCTAAAAATAAATAACCCGATGAAGTAACATTATGTTTTGGAAATAAAGGGTTTTCCAACAAGGACTTGACAATTTTTATGTTTCAAAATAAAATGTAAACCATTTGAAAAATTATAAAAAAACTTTATCGGAAATTTGGAATGAATTATAGGTACTTAAATATACGTTTAAAACAGTTATGAATGGAACTCAACTTCGCTCATATGGTCCCCGTGGGCACCTTTGCAGCGATTGATTCATTGGACCCAATTTTCCATGACTTGGCCACACATTTTGGCTCAAATAGCTGCTTTTTCGCTTTCAATGTTGGCTTTGAGTTCTTACGACGTCGTTGACTTATTAACGTAGACTAAGGACTTGATGTAGCTCCAAAGAAAAAATCTAGAAGGTAGGCATAACACGCCCATTAAATTTGATGTTTAATAAGTCGATTGTAACGTGTGGTGTGTGCCTGTAAGTTCATATATTCCAAATCGGGCCAAAAATAATCAATATCATCCATCGACTCCGAATTTCTGAAGTTTTTTAGGATTTGCAGATATTGTTTGTCCGTATACTTTTCCATGATGAAAAGAATTTGTTTACTGGTAGTGATATTTCGATGTTAAGTGAAAAAGTTCGTTCATAAACTAAATTAAAAATCGTGAAGTCCCTATTGGAAAACCCCTTATAATCAAAATAATATTACGATAGGGAAGTATAAAGGAAGTCATAGATCACATTGATGTTATTATAAGTGTAATGACTAAAGAACTCTAGAACAACTCTTTGATATTTTATCTGATTTGTTTAATGGTCGCTGTATCGTATTTTACTGTAGATCTGGAGTACAAAGCCGGCTTCTCGATATTATAATGTCAAACGAATAAATTTAACAATTTTAATTCAGACATATTTGCTTATTATAAAAACGAGTAAGAAATTTAACTTATCGTCAACACAGGGACTTACATTAGCAGTAAAGTCCAATTCATTAGTACCAACTCCGGATTCAATTTCACAAATAAATTAAGTAGGATTTGCGCTGTAATAACTCCGTAATGCTTGAGTCTTTTAATTTCATGATTCAATCACAATTTCAAAGGCCTTCGAGTGCCCTCCCTAAATGTAGGTCAACCTTGACATACTAATCCACGTCAGATACATATCGACTTCATTTGAATAAGCTGCATACGTAATTATGGCTGTTTGGTGTACGGTCTGGAGTCTAAACTGTAAGCCAGCTATTAAGGTCATTCTTCTCCATTAAACAATTACGTAGGTATTGGGTTCTCTACCATTAAGCTTAACGTTTCGCGTATTAATGACTGGATTCGTATTAAAGGAGTTAACTCGTAATTTGTGTTACGCTTATGTCCTTTTTTTCTACGTCATTTAAAACTATTTATTATTGTATTAGGATAATTACATACAGACGGCTTTACCCTTTTTCAGCAACTTGTGGGGCTGTTTTTTTTAAAACAATAATTTAAATCAGCTGTTTCATTTCCTTTTAAAACGCTACATTTTGATATTTTAATATAAAACAATGTCTGTACGAACAGTCTTGATCTTGAAAACGATAGTTTGCAACAAATAACCGTCAGTCTGCACATTCAATAAACATATTACGTATAACGTATTTAATTTATTAATTATCACCAATTAATTACTATGCATGCATATTATCAACTTTATTAAAGAATAACTTCAGTAAACTACGTATAATGTTCTTTATAACGAACGTTAATATTTTAAATTTTTTGATTCATGTCGTAGAAGTTACTTCGAAGTAAATGAATTAGGGGCATTGGAATAAAAGTAGTCAATAGTTCTTGGCAATAATTTATTTCATTTCACTCTTTGAGTTTGACGTTCTCCGGGTGCGTTTCACTGAAAGTTTTTTCCCTTAATAGAGTCTCGTACAATCTCGAAACTGTCGGGAACTTGTCGAGGTTTAACTTGTGTCTGTAATGTGACAATTATAAGTTAGTGGACTCGATTTCATTCATCTGAAGTAAAGAAAACTTTTCTGTTTTCTTGTAATGGTGGAGAATGAACTGGTACAAGATAATATAACAAATTACAAAGATGAAGAATACGTCCCTACGACTACGACTATAATCAACGATGAACCTCGGAATTAGGTAATAAAAGATTTATACCTAGTGGAATTTTTCGTTTAAAAACCAATTTAATCGATAAAACTGAGAAGGTTTTTTACCGTCAATAGTTCCATTCTTTAAATGAGTTCGATAGTATAAGTTATTTCCATAAATCTCCAAGCTACTCCTATAGTTTTTTATCAAAATCACAATTTTGTACTTATTAATAAAAGTGTATTGCAAGAGGTGAAATGATATCATTAGCGATTTTTGCCAGTTGTTTTTGTTTCTGGGAAAACATGATAATTATTAGAAATTGCTAACAAATTTCAACATTAGCAAAATATACTGTAGTTATTCGAAGAAATGAAACCTATGAGGCTAACGGATATAAATAGAAATAACCATTAAATATTATTACTATAGTAAATTGTTATGGCTCTATAAATAATAGTACGAAGAAAGCCAAACATATAAATCATCTAATAAAGAGATGACGGGCAGCTAATTGAAAAGTGGGTCTCTTTGAGTCAGTCTAAGATTTCACTTGATATGTTCCATTTGTATAGGTAAATATTGTTCAATATTTATTGAGACATGACTACTTCTTTAACTTAATTACGTTAAGTTAAGATGGTCCCTTATATTTCCCTTAGGAATTATACGAAAATTTGATTTCATTTATATTACAAATAAATTCTATTGGGATCCCTATTAATTTTGAACTAAATTTTATTTATAATTTCACCTAATCATTATATTCAGTGAACTATTGAGACGAATCACAATTAGTAAATTCAGTAAAAGCAAATAGGTGAAGGTAATTAATAACTTCAGTAGACTGAATTTCTCGTTCGCTCGCTATAAATAAATATCGCTATTTCAAATTTATTTATAAGCATATCGTATAGTAACATATTGTATTGTAATAGTTTGTGAAGAACTCTAGTGACATGTTTGTCAAAGCAGGCGCGGTTCTAGAGGGGGGGGGTCACAGGGGACATGACCCCCCCCCCCAAACCCTGCATGTCATATATAAAATCTTTGGTGACAAAGTAAATATTCGGATAGAACATGTCAAAATCTCAATTTTTTTAAATTCACGGACACATTTTAAGTGATTTATATGAAATAGTACTAAATAACTGTACTATAAAGTCCGGTATTTTATTTGTGACCCCCCCAAAACGAGTGACCCTCCCCAAAATTTCAAGCTGCGACCGCACCTGTGTCAAAAAAGATAAAATTTAATATTTTAATGGAAAAAAAATTCGACAATTTCTTTATAAAGACTGTTTTAACAAGCCCTAACACTAGATCTATACTTCCACTGTAAACATTTAAGGCCTCCTACCCTTAAAGAACCTCTCCTCCGCTAAACATGTAGTATGGGTGGGTTCCATATCTTAGATTTAGATATGCGTGTCTTGCTGATATTAGTATAAACAAAAGGAAATTATGTAAAAAGAAAAAAATCCTAATAGTAAGAGAAAAATCTTAGATCTATTCATAATCTGAAAAATAAAACAAACCTAATAATCAATTAGTCTTTTTACTTTACCTCGTAACTGCATTGTATAGCTGCGGAACCAAACACAGGTCAGCCATGCTTAATTGGTCCTGAATGCAGAATTTTCCGGATGATTTCTGCAGCAAGTCCTCAAGGGTCTGCAGTCCCCGATCGGTCCAGTACCTTGTGAACTTTTTATATTGATCCTCTGAATCAAAGTGGCTGAGCAGACCTATATTCTGCAATGGCTGTATGCCAGACACGACGGTCTAGAAAAAGTAAATACAAGAGTTATTAAATAAGTAAATTTCAGCGACCATGATATCATGAACCAAAGTCAAAATAATAAATATATTTTTCGTTTGAATTAACTGTCGAGGTATAAGTTTATGATAGGAATATATTATGATTGTATGTCACAGGTAACACGTTTAGCATAATATAATGTAGTTAATTAACCGACAGCTTTTACTTAACCGAGTTAATAGAAAAAAAATGTTCCTATTCTTGATATTTTTATCTTGAGAAAGTCAAAATTGAAATATGTCGTTATAGAAGGGAACAATAGTCCTTTCTTCTAGATTCGCGCTTGGTACTGGCCATGTCTAGTGGTGGTTAAAAATAGTTTTTTTTTTCAGGTATAAAGACCAAATTTCTTAAGCAAAAAAAAAAACTATCACATATACTAAATAAGTTACTAGAACTATACTAGAAATTAAACTATCCCTTATACTGAAACTTAAGACTAGAGAAATGTAACGAGTAGATACGTTATTCCTAGCACCCACGCATTTATGTTAAATATAATCGGTTTTCTATTCGATTATTGTATATAAATACGAGAGAAAAGTGTTTTCTGTTTACATTCAACTTCATTCGAATAAACAAATAGACAATTTGAAATTCCAAGTAAACCTTTTATAGCAAAAGAAAATTACGCGGGAGTATTATTTGTTGTGAAAAATTCTGTTATCTTCGGAAAGTTTAAATTTATTAATAATAAATTGGTTCTTTCAATTTACATTATTGACTGTTAAAACATATTCTTAAAGTGAAGTTAGTTTAATCATATTCAATTTGGAATATTTATTGATTCACTTTCCAATATATTTTTTTGTACTGTACGTTAAAATATTTGTATTAAATCTATGTCTTTTATCTTTATTATTGTACTCTTTATTTATTTCAATAATCTTATTTAATATATTTTTAAATATTATCACAAAAAATATACTAAAATATTTAAAAATATAAAAAAACTGACGCCAACCAGAAGCGGGAACAAGGTCCAAGCTACCGGTGGTCAGGGCCCCAGTGAAAGGAACTTCCTCACATTACGCGCCGTTATTATTGTTATTATAAATGGTTTGTTTCTTCATAACAACATGACAAACTTACAGAACAGCATACATCTGTCCATCATAGTATACAATCACATTTATTACCTATTTTCAGAAATAAACGGGCAGACGTTAATAAAGTCAAAAGCGGGTTGACCCTTGGGAAAGAAAAAAGGCACGTAATTCTTCTAATAATCCTTATTTTTAGTTTAAGAGAATTTAAGTACTAAAACACATGAACAATTACGTAATCGCAAAGAACTTTTATAAATTATTTATTATTATTGATTAAATTTTTAAAGCAACAGCCTTATTAAAAATTGGATCCATGTTGCAGTTTTAATTAAATTTTACAATTGTTTGTTGTGTTCACGAATATTTCTTACAGATTATACTTTATGTTGTCTATTTCAATTAAAAGTACTAAAATTTTAATATACAGTTGAAAGAAGAAAAAGTTACACTTACTTCGCAAACTTCTCTCATACGAGCTCTCAGTATGGGAGTGTTTGGCAGAAGGCTGGGTTTAGGACGAGTCTCTTCTAGATACTGTATTATTGCCATCGACTCTACCAGTGTCACGCCATCTAAATAATATAATACGTTTAGTGTAATATTTTCTATGATCTATGAATAAGTGTATTTTGAAAACATTTTTTAATTTAAGTGTTAAATAAATCTTACATGAATTAAGATGATTGTTTTATTAAAATGAATACATTATTTTCTAATTGACTTACATGAACAAAAATAAAGGATTTTCATAATTTTGTTACTATTATTAGTGAAATATTTTTATAGCAAATATGATCTTCATAAATATAAAAGCTGGTGCAATATTAGAAGACATTTTTCATGGCGGTTTTGAGAAATAATGTTTACATACAACTTATGTAGCTTACAAACATTTATTTTATGTGTTTCACCACACGAAAGGTATATAAATTAATTGTATATTATTCAAGCTAACAGCCCCACAACGTCTGAGTGACCGCAAACAAACGGGGTCCCTATTTGTAGGTGAAAAGCTTCGTGAAAGCGAATTTCCATGTCGTTACGGTAAGGCTTTATTTAGACGACAGATGTCATTTTGGCAATTGTGACCTAATTTCTGTCGTAGTCTGAACAAGATTGTAACTAAAAATGTTTTCTACCGTGGGAGAGCCATGCATTTGCACGGATGGGCCGGCTCGACCGAAGTGATACCACGGCCACACAGAAAACCGGCGTAAAATAACGCTTGCTTCGTGTTTCGCCGCGTGAGTGAGGGTACCGGAGGCCCAATTCCCCACCCCTTCCCTATTAATTCCCCATCCATTCCCCCTCCATAC
>DVXP01000197.1:0-24946 GCA_018235645.1 Junonia grisea | reverse complement strand
GTTATCATTAATGTAAATATTTACTAAGAAATATTCTATTTTGTCGCTATTGAGGATGTTATATGAAATAAATAAAGTTAATTTTACATAAAACTATGATGAATCCTTTTTTCATAAAATAATACAAAAAGTTAAGTTTCCTATTTCATGTATGAAAACAAAATCTCTTCAATTCAAACTAACACACTAATAAGAAATTCTAATCTAATGCAAATAATTCCCGATCACGTAAGTGTAGCATTTTGAAGAATAGTGAACAAAGCGTACAAAAGTCGCTTAAGATAAGTTCGTTTTCATGTGCATAACAATCCGAATCCTGTGTCCAAGGCTCGCAATAACGGGCCCGCAAAGCGATGGTGTAAATAAAGCGACTCGTGAGGACATCGACCCGTTGGATCAAATCGTATTCAACTTACATCAATAACACATATACAATTTTACATGGCTACATCGAGTTCATTGTACATAGATTACCCGGTGATTCATTAGATGACATAGATAACATTCGATATTGCTGTCATATGATACTAACGGAAATCTGGCGTTACGATTGTTTTGGTGGTGATCGATTCAATATTTTTACAAATAACGTGATAAAAACTAAACGTCGAGTATCTCTGTGCCTTTACGATCAACTCTTTTACTTTTCTTTTGTCAGGTAAAGGTCGCAAAATTGCCGACTGCGCGTAATTGTGAAACTTTTTGAAATATTAAGTGATGTCATTTTTCAAAGAGTAAATACATTGAAATATTGTAATGATGCAATTGGAAATAAGTAAGATTGATAAGTGAATAAATGATTTTATGGTTTTGTGGTATATTCTTCCTTTAACGTCGATTTAAAATACAAATGTATACGGTTTATTGACAAAAATGAATATATCTTCTGATTCTTTCATAATCCGACATCCGCATTTTTTAAGAAAAGAAAGCTATAAAAATTCAAGATGTGTAAAATATTTTAAAGCGAAATTTATTGTGATGTCTTTTTTATATAAGAACGTAATTAATTACCGAATTCTTTTTAAAAGTGTATTCAATAAAAAGAATAAAGTCGATATAAAAAATTAAGTAGGCACACTTAAACGAAACAATAAAACAACTATTTTACACATTAATAGATCTACTTTACTATTGCAAAAAAATAATTCTTCAATATGTGGGGCAATAAATGGTAATAAGTGAGTGTACGATTGAAAAAAGTACCGCAGGAGTAATGAGTAATAAGGGGACAACGGCCGTCGCACCTGGGAGGTGCAATCGCAAACTCGCTAGCGACTGGAACCGTTTCTATTTTTACACCCTCCACTCTATCTTATTTACTATTCTGGTCCGCCACTCATTGAATTGTGGTTATTATGTGCAAGTTGGATATGTGCCAGGGACTCGGACCTAACACACCGATAGCGAGATATTCGAAGAATTATATTATGACGTTAAAGTGGTTCACTGAAAAATTATAACGGTAGATTCTTAGTATTTTTTCGTCGACTATGCAAAGTCAAGGATTTAAGATTCCACGAGACGTTAGGATGGGATTTTATGTAATTATTTGACGATTATATCGACGTCTGTTATTTTCTTATTGAGGACAATCGGGGTCGTTTACATACGATATGGACAAGTGAGAAAGAGCAACAAGAGAAGATATCACGTCAAACCGGCGAGCGGGCGACGGTGGCTAACAAAACCGGTCGCCGGCGCCGGCCGTCGGCGCAGGATAGCCCGAGGATTATCACCTTGTAAACAGTATTGCATTAGTTACGTTTTTTGTTACAGGTAAATAATGTGACTTACAGCATTAATCGACGAAGCGATTTACAAATGTGGACTTAATTTGATATAGCGGAATGATAGGTTTCTTGAATGAGACGATCACAAGATTTAAAATCTAAATATCTTCGAAATCAATGCGAGCATGTTTAGTGAAAAAATCCCGACTGTAAGCAAACAAAAGAATAAATTCAAAAGTGAAACAAATGAAATTTTATCTCGACTATTAACCAATGGAGCGCGGTTAATTCACTTTTCGAAATAATTTTAGGGTAAAAAGTTTTATAGACCAACCGCAACGACAAGCAGCAAAACGAAATCGGTAAAGTGGGTCATCATATAATTTCGCAAGCGTATCGAGTGCCGCAAGCGTTAACTGGTACGCCTGAGTCGAGTCAAGGCCCGCGTCGACGACGTCTACCGCTCCTGCTTGTTCTTACGAGGTGCCTTCTTCTGAGTGCATTATAATAGCTGCTAATAACGTTCTCATTAAATTATTACGAAACACCATTAACTTTAATAGTTAGCAATTGCAAAACAAATAATAATGACTATTAATTTAGAAATATCTAGTTTTGTGCATAGCCTATATTAGAACAAACGATTTACTGAACAAAGTTTACGCGCGACAAATATCTGAATGTCCTAAATGTCTGTCACGACTTGGATCAAATCAGCGACCTGTGGCGCAAGAGAATGACGGTGACCACTGTGCAAAATGAATTTTTGCATTTGTTTACATTTAATCATTTCAGTGATAATTTTAGTTAGTTTAATAGTACGATCATTCGAATAAAATAAAATGCATTTAGAAAAGGAACTGGTCTTAAAATTCAAGCCTGTATTTAAGATGTAATAATTAGGTTAGGTATAAAAATGTATGTATATTCAGTAAACGGCTATTAATAAGAGATACTATTAATACATACATCATTAATAGCTTAAATATTTAAAAAATGACCACTTAAATATGACAAAAGAACCCATAAAAATAAGAGTTGGCTGAGGACAGCATAATAAAAGTTAAT
Source organism: Junonia grisea (assembly GCA_018235645.1). Taxonomy (NCBI): domain Eukaryota; kingdom Metazoa; phylum Arthropoda; class Insecta; order Lepidoptera; family Nymphalidae; genus Junonia; species Junonia grisea. The sequence goes on along the minus strand of DVXP01000197.1, from coordinate 22,145 downwards.
AACAGATCTTTTAACAATCTTTTTGGGCAACGACCACAAAAATAAGGTTATAGAATGCCATTTTTAACTCCGTGTTTAAATTTTAAGCTACATACAATTACGTAATAGAACATGCGTAACAAACGACAGTAGCATGTAGTAATGTTAACTGATAAATCGTCAGGTTCACGAATGCCACATTTTTCAAGTGAATAACAACTATTTATATCAAAGAAAGTTAAAATTATGGCTATTTATTTTGTCACTGATAATATTGAAAAATTTATAACGATCCAAGGCAAGAACGTTATTTGATAAATAAAAAAACGAGCAATTAAATGTGAATATTTTGAAGCAATATTAATTTATGTTGCTTTGTCATTATGTCTCACATTTACACGTTCCGTCAATCGTTTTAAATAACCTTTATCCATTAAAACATTTCTTCATATCGGATTTCCTAATGCTTCACTGATAAGGTCAAAATCTTATGTAAAACATATGGATAAGTACGTGTTATTATTATATCATCAGTAATAAAATATCTAATAGAATAAAGGTCTACAGATATTCTATGCTAGCTTTACAAGTGGAATAATATATTTTACAAACATACTTATAAGAAATGTCCTTATATTATTATGTTTATAGTAACATTTTACATTACGTTGATCAGCTAAAATACGTTAACTGTGAAAGTATTTTAACTTACCCCTTCATTTCCGGGTAGGAACTGTATTTTAGGTTTTGCCAATTTGTCCTGAAAAAAAAGAAAAGTCTTATTATTTCTTAATTTTACATGTTTTAAGTAAATAGCTAGTTAGGTTACTTCGTACGACAATACTTTAGAAATAATTTTTCTAAATTAACTTCATATATAATTTTAAATGAACTTTATGAACACGTATTAGCAACCTGCATCAAAGCAATAAACAATTTATATTAAAACTTATTCAAAAAGGTGATGAAAAAAATTACTGGCATTAAAAGTCAATATTGCAAGTGCAAATATAAATTACGAGCAATCCGGTTCGTACAGACAAAAAAAAGTTTATAAAAAGCTCCTTAAATATACATTTCATAGGTATCTATATCCAAATAGTGTTAGAATTTTTGAAATCGGTTTTTTAGTTAATCGTAACATACAATATACATACATGTTTATTTATTTATTTTATTATGATATTACCAACAAACGTATAAATCTTTCCTCTTCAGAATAATAGTGTAGATATAGAGGAATATACCTTTGAATTGACAAGTAAATAAAAGGTATTGATTACATTTTAATGGTAGTTTTTATGTGTATTTTAAGCCCCCCTCCCCCTGTTTGCAACTTTATCCTAGCCTCTAAGGATTGTATGTAGCTCTTGCTAGAACTTGAATAGCTAATTCCTAATCCAAGGTATAAACAAGGTACTTCAATTTTAAATATAAATTCAATAAGTAAGTAATTAAATTTTCAGCTTAATCGGTTCAACCCTTTTTTCTGTAAAAAAGCAACATTCAAACATTAAAACTTTCGTCTTTATAATATAACAGTAAGAAGTAAGATATTATTGCACGAATCAAACCAAGCTAGTGCAATCTTATATCAATCTTAAGTTTGTAAGCAAACATAGAGTTTGTAATGAATTCAAAGTGAAAAAGTTTCGATAAAATAAAGAGAATATTGTATTGTAATTTTAGTATAAAATGAATCGCTTTCAGGTAAATAGCATTTCAATTTACGGCTTGGACTGTGGTATTGTGGAAAATACAAAATGACGCAATAATATGCGGTACGTTCTATAAAGCATTTACTGATAGTATACAGTGTCATATTACAATGCTAAATTTTCATACACCAGTACTGCGAACTATGAATCATCGAATAAAGTACGTTTGTTGCTTCAGTTTGTCATTCTTTAACTCGGTAAGATTGTGTATGAAGTCAAATATTTTCAAATAAATTTTGAGTCTAGTTAGCTCGACTCATAAATTTGACGAACAAATTGAAATGATAACCATTGTTGCAGTAATAATAAGGAAAAAGATTGCGCAGTTACAGTCGGAACTTGGCAAATGTAAACACGGAAAGTATCGAGGGTGTCGTTTCCAGGTAATTACCGAGCATAACCTAATAAAACGTTGTAATTAGATGACAAAAAGTCAAACTAGTTGGGCAACTAGTCGAGCTGGCCACAATAAGTAAGTGTCGGCAAGTTGTGCGGTTGCACAACCGGCGATGGTCGAACGCGAGAAACATAACTAGGCTGGGCGGCAGCGCCGATGATGTAAACTTAAAAATTGCTTTAGTTACTTACTTAACAACCAAGCTCGATGTGAAATTGAAAGAGTTGCATCGCGGTCTAGACTAGGGGGGATGACCCGGAACTAACGTTAAAGCCCCGGGGCTCCAAATACGTTTTGTTTCCGTCAGTAACATTTTATTGATTTTGAACGTTAAAATCATTTTTACTACTATTATTTTAAAATGTAAACATTACATTTTGCACACTTAAAAATTGTAAGAATTGGAGCTTGTTGCGAGTGCCAAACCAGTTTTAACCGGCAAGGTCGAAGTAAATAATTTAATTCCAATTGTAAGAATTTATTTATATCAATGTTAAACACAGCCGAAGTTTCAAATTAATAGTATATTAAGAAAATAATTCTTAATTTGTAAATATTAAGCGAAGATGAATACTAGTAAAATTCAATTAAATTCAATAACCTAATTAAAGTTTTATATTTTTGTGATTTATTCTATTTAATTAAAACAAAATAAATTTGTAGTTTATATCATACTTTTCTTGGTCTCATTTACATTAAAATAAACAACGAATGATTAAATAAAGGTACCTATCTTGAGGCCAGTATGATTATGCAAAACAATATTTCTATATTAAAATTTATTAAACAAAATTTTTATATTTAAATTTAAGTGGTTTATCATGAAAGCTCTTGTAAAAGAAGTATTTTATCATCATTTGTATTGGTTACTTATTAGACATTAAGAAAAGCAAACCGAGTCATCAATTTATCATAAAACGCATATTCAGCTCGTTATTTTATAACTTTTAAAATACGATCCCATAACAATAAGTTTATACGTGTCCACGTGATTATTGTTATTGCTCATTTTATCAATAAAAAATACAAAAGTAATTCCGACCTTGTGTTGAATTGCTGTTGTACAGTGAGGCAATAAATACGCGCACTAAGTGACCTTAGCGGAATATGCCGGTGACCTTTTACCAAAGCAGAAAGAAGCTTTTACAAGCCTAGATAAGATAGTAAGATAGTACATACACATACATTGTATATAAACATACATTGTTCTCTGTAACATAGTGTACTAAGCCTAATAATAAGACTTCAGCATTGATTTATTTAGTCGATCTAGAATTTTTTTTCCTACATTTACTAAATAATTTTTTATCGTTTTCATAATTAATTTATTATAATTTACTATCAATTCTATTCAAAATCTTAGTTAATAATGTTTTCACGGTATGTTTTAAGCTGTCGAAAATTAATTTTATTTCCTAATTTTAATTTACTATGTAATTTAATAGTTAAATACAATTTCATTCATTTAAAAACTTAAAAATAATAATAATAAAGTTTTTATAATAAATTATTATTTTTATATAATATTAAAATAATCGTGGTTCTATTGAGTTTATTATACATAAACTTTACAAAATACACATTCCGACAAAACAAAATCGTTCAAATCTCGCAAAAAACGCAAGCAGTAAAATTGTGATTCAACAGTTGTTCGGAGGTCAGCTTTAGGTACGACAAAATTAAAGATAAGAAAGTGTAAAATCGCAAGGCGGGGCCCAGCGCCGTTGTACGAATCTTAGTTTGACCAAGTAGGCCCGCCGACATACATTCTTTGACAACGTTATTTCCGACAAAACCTGTACGTTTTATTTTATCCAACTGTGAAAGTAGAGAATAAATCTGACTAAGAATTGCGTTACGCTACAGGAATTCAAAAGAAAATTTTGCGCTTTCAAAATATAAATTATGATTTTATTAACCGACCGCAAAAATATAGTTCCTATTCGGCAATTTTATTTATTTTTTGCGTGTGTGTTATGCGATAACTATATCCGCCCTTTGTGAATCCAATTTTAGTTTTAGTTTTTTTTTTTTTTTTTTTAATTTATAAGAACACCTGGTCTCAATGGTCTTGGAGACTTCATTGAACAAGCGAGCTTACATAAATTAGATCAAGATCCGATACTATCATCCAAGATAGAAAACAGAACTGCCTAACAAACAAATGAATGTAATAATTTTTCGTGAACAATATAGTGGTATGTAGTATCAGCTCTGTATTAGTATCTGTATCTTTATGTGAATCATTATTAACTTTAAGTCACTAGATCCTAAACGTAATTCTAATTTGAAAAACTTAAACATAATTTTTAAATACCCATTTGATGTAATTGGTCGATTTTATTTTTTCTGTTTTCACTTTATGGCGTCTAAAATTGGTCATTTGTTTTTTCTTTTCTAAAATGTTATGCTTTATATGAAATTATATGACATTCGCGATGACACGATGAATCAAAATCAAAGGACATTAGTCAAATCTGACCCATATTTAAAAAACTTGTGTACAGTGACTTATTTAGTCAGTATTTATTATATAAATTATTATTTTTTATCCCGGAGAAATAAAGTCGTTTAAATACAATAAGAAAACTGCCAGAAGAAAAAAAGCTACTTGTTTTGGTTTTGCCGCTCTCTCCAAACCACGAGCCTCTTCCCATTCATGTTTAAGGAAGACTTATTAATAGATTAAAGGATAAATAACTTAAAAACTAAACCAACTTTAAAAGTAAATTTAGATTTTGAAGTCGGTGCCAAATAAAATATTTTGTGTTGGTGCTAAGTAGGTTATATTAACTGTTTGTTTTTTTAAATGCTGGTAATCATATGAATGTAATAGAACCAAACCCATTAGTTACATAATTATTATTAAGTATTTTTGATAATCATTTGTGGTCTTCATTATCAACTCCATTTCATCAAGTGCTACTTATCGTGAGTGAAATGATCGAGATACTACGTCGTAAATGTCGTAAATGTACATGCCCACGATTGTCCACATATTAATATATACAAACTTATACTGATAAATACATTGTGTCGCTCAATCTGGTAAAAATAACGAATGGGTTTAAATAATAGTCGATTATATTTCAAGTCCAAATAAGGATTATGTCTAACTAACTAAAAACATTTTTAATCACATCAGACTTGAAGAAATTTTAAACTAGTCAAAGAAAAAATATATTTCCTGATTGCTTTCATCGTTAATTGTTTCTTAACAATTATCATGTATATTAACAGTTACTGGTAACAAAATAATCGGCAAGTTAAAAGTCAACATACAGTATTTTAAAAAAATGTAATGCAATAAATAATTTTAAACAATTATAAGGCAAAGGTGTCCTACAATATAACAAAAAAGAAACCGAAATTGTCAACGTCTACCTGCAGCACAATATTAAAGAACGGAAAGCCGTTGTCCTCGTCGCTAGTTTTGTGTTAACTACAAAATATTGTCAATCAACTCCTTCAGTTATTTGTAGTCATTCTTACGATAACTTATCGCTTTGATAAATTTCCTACTGGCGTTTTGTTTCACGAATATGCATATTTAGTGCGGTTGCACTTATATAAATGAGGGTCAAGTCTCATGACATATTCTATGTTAAATTATTGCTTATGCATGAGTATCTTCCAGGAATGTCACAATTAAAAAAAAGTTTTTATTTTTGAATACTGTCGTATTAAAAGATTTTTAAAATTTTAAGTAATATCAGGTAAATTAAACTTAGATAGTACTTAGTTCAAATTTTAAATTGTTCGAAGTCCCTTTTAAATCCAAATTACGTAAAGCGGCGCAAGCGCAGTAGGACCTGTATAGGTTGTCTGGCATTTTGCAAACCTGTTTGATTTAACCATGTATTTTAGAAGCAAGATAGAACACAGGTGTTTTGAAGGCAGAGCATTAAATTTATTCAAAGAGTATGCATATGTTATATCATGTTCTATCCAAATAAAAATATGAACCATTCTCTTTTTACTTTAATTGTCTTCTGATTAAAAATATTTATTTACGAGGAAGGCACGTCCATTCAAATAAAAAGTTCTAATATCAAGAAAGTATAGGGTTGTAAAAATAGAACTAAGTAATAGAGAGGAATTACTTGAAAGACTGACATCTGTTCACAAGGGACAACCAGGTGCCAAGGGGACAGAGGGTGCGACGACCCCGGACCCTATCGTGTGATGGGTGTATTACTCCCCCAAACTAATCTTTACCGTCTCGCCGCGCACTAAGAGTTAAAATACAAGCATTCCAACTAAAACATACTTAGAACGAACGAGTCATACTGTACGTTGCACTTTCGAGCTAAATAACGATAAAAAATTATCACTGGTCTTTTAAAATTTAATTAGGTATCAAATTAATAAAACACTGATTATGACTTGATTAAAAATTTAAGTTTTTGCATCAAGTAGGTACTTAATTTACGTTTAGTATATACTATGTATACATTTATTAACTATACTTACTCCATACATTTTTAGACAATGCACCTTAGCTGCTGAGATACGCTATAAGTTATAACCCTCGTGATAAGATAAGTGGTAGACTAAAATTACTTATTGCCATTGGTAAATAAATTCAGTACATTGTCAAAATTTCTGCAATAATTTATGCATTGTAAATGTTTACATAATATACGATATGATAATATGCTATTACGCAATGGTGTTTACCATATTAATGATTCGGTTTAATGTTCTTCGTCCTCTGAGAGACGTATTATTTATATTTTTGTTGGTCCTGAAATTATTTTAAAACCTTATCCTAGAAAAACTATTATAAAATAATATTATCTATGTACTAGAGATAGTCCAGAAGGGAATAATAATACAACCACTATTCATTATACATGTCTCTATTCCAGTTCTCTATACAATATTACACCATATTATATCCTGATATCGCTACGTCTACCGTCTTGACATCAACAACCTGTGCTAGGCAGCTACCGAATCTCGTATTCCAAAGAGTCCCGTTAACAGTACGTAAAGAGATTTACCATGAATATCATCACGATATATCTGGAACCATAACAGCTAGACTTGACAGGAGTGTCTTTAACAGTGTTATATTCCACTAAGAGCGGATATCACGAAATCTCACCCCTAAAGGGATACAATATGTTAAATGGCTTTGTATGCAATATATGCGCGAAGCCACGGGCAGCTGCTAGTTACGTTATAAGTCTCTACTAAGGGCATAACAGTATTATATTTAACAATACAACAGACATTAAATATGTAGATGTTTTAGTTAAGAAATAAAAAGATATGATTCAAGACGAAATAATAATGTTGTTATATATTAAGTGAAAATTATAATATTTACCTACCCATATACTCTAAATGACCTCTAAGTTCCTAGGGTTGTTATATGATAATAACTTTCATTGTTTATATATGTAGCGGACACTGGACACTAAAATTTTATTGTATGACTGCCTTTACAAAAGTGATTCACATCTTTCAATGGACATTATGCCCAGGAAAAAAGACCAGGTGGCACGTTCAGAAAACGGTCGCACAAAAAAACGGGCCGTCAAAAGTAGCTGTCAAGTTTAAACTATTTTAAGTCTAAAAGGTAGGATAAAATAGAGGTTAAAATTGCATGGGAATACAACTGGAAGTCGCCCGTAACCTACACGCAGAGAATAAATCCCTTAAACACGTGCATACAGGGAATCCGTCAGGTGGGCATGCCAGTTTGAGGACTTGTGTTACAAAATAAATTGTTTAGGTTGGCAACTTGGCGGATTTCGTTTTTTATGATTTCATATTATGATGCATCTGTCCGGCCCGGATGGTAGGTACACTTTAAGATACTTTTAGTTTTGTTTACAATAATAGCTATACAAATTAAATTAATTAATTACATAATTCGTACTGATTATTTCAGTCGTTGTTATAAAATCATCTGAAGTGTAGTTTTCATAGCTCTACATTTTTATAGTAATATGTACATTATTATTATTGTTTTCATTAAATCTGCCTAATGAAGTAATTTCTTATTATTATTTTTTTTTAATTGACCCATATAAATTTAAGAATTTCCTATAAAATTATAATAATGCGCTTTGGGTTTGCGCTGCCGCAGATATTATTCAATACAGCTGTTGTATTCCAGTACAACTGTGCACGTATATTGTCAAAAAAAACAAAGATGGACAAGATCTTTATCGAAGAATCAAGGTTTGTCAATCGTTCTAGTCCATTGCTTCGAAGTGACCACACCCGCAAATATCTGCGCCATTGTCTCTAAATTCAGTTTCAAACTTACGAGAGTTTCATTTTGAAACCTTTTCTCTTCCAACTGCAAAAATTGCTCACATTGATATGTTTTACTTTTATAAATATTATTTGTATACAAAATGTTTATGTAGGTACTTCTTTAGAAAATGTTTTATTTACAAAACCTAGTCAAGTACCAAGTCCAAAAGTTTATATAAATAACTAGGTAATGAGTTATTAAATCTTTAAAAATATCTTTCTAACATTTTTCCCGAACAGATAACTAATTTACAGAGTGATTGCCATCCGACTTCCTTAACCCTGAAATTAAGCCGATGGTAGTTAGACTAAAATATTTTTCACTAAAATATATTTCTACGAATATTTATTTGTAGTTGTGAAACCTAGAACCACAATGGTCGTCATTTTTATACAGTAACAGTAAAAAAATTTTATTTCACTTAATGAGAAACAATAAACTATTTTCTTCGTTAATTATCGTGAATTCATTAATAAAACGCCTTCCTAATTTTTTTTCAGGCCTTTTGATAGTTTTCATACTTTGAGTTTATACTCTACATGAATATTTAATAATCGATATTATGTTACTGGTATTGATTAGCTAATCACATGTTTTAATGTTATAATAAAAGTTTTATATCCTTACATTCGCTAATTACTGCAATAATTCAAATCTCATAAACGGTTTGTGAGTAATCAACAAGTCCCGTTTTATTGTCGTATTTTCACCGCTATACGAAATTATTTACACATATTTTGGAATATTTATAAAACAATGAAACGAATACAAAAAGCGGTGGTTAGTTTCGTGTGGAATAATCTTTATTATTGCAATATTTTTTGTTTTTGTAGAAGTGGTTATATTCAATGTTAATCGTATTTAAATTAGATAAAGATTTAAAGAAACTCCACCCGTTGTTAATGACAATTTTCAGGGAAGAAGACTATATTTTTTACGTAACACTTCTATTCGATTTGAAGTCGGTTATATTTTTCAATGAGAAAATAATTATTAAAAGAATCAAGAATTCCTATTATATATATTAGAAGAAGAATTATTATTTCAGACGTACCCTGACACTGCAAAAATACGATGACAAAGTATTTTTAAACATTATTTCTTTTCAATGTTTTACATGTATCATATACCCTCGTATAAAAATAATTCACTGTAATATGACACCAAGAACTATTTCGTATTTCTACAATTCACCGTAAGCATGTCCCTATTGTATATATATGTCCATATCTTGAAGTCAAAATAATTGAGTTCAATAACTTGTATTACACGCATAACAGTATCTATTTTCGCGTTTATTTGTACTAAAGGTGCATTAGGCATTTACATACCTTTAAAATAAAAATTAAATTTAAATTATTCTAAATTTTGGATTTAATCTACTATTGGCTTATCCGTAAAGATACATAAAAAATAGATGATTTATTTTACGTTTCGAATTGTATAATTTTTTGTTAATTATTTAGAACATATCGTTTTAAAACTTTAGTAATTACTCGAAACTCAAAAAAAAATATAGAAAATTAATTAAGGAATTATATTTAAAAATTGCATAATTTTATGATAATTCAAAAAAAGTAGGTAATGTAATTAAATATAAATGTTTACTTCGTGTACACATTGAAACATTCGTGTACATTTCCAAATCTTTATCATAATTGAGTTCATTGGTCCCTTATGTATATTATTATACAATTCAATACACCGCGAGGATCGCATTGTAATAATTTTACACGTCTAAATAATAATTATACAAAAGCAGTCGTTACGTCAATATATGTATGAGCATTGATCATTGCTGCACATTATATCTTACAAAAGGGATATTGAAAACAGAAAAATTAGAAAACATAATCGACAATGGCAATAAGTTATAGAATGTAGGAAAAATTCTCTAATATGAAATTAGGCTCGCTAATCGACTAAAACGAGACCGGTTCCGGTTCGGGTGGAGTAGGATGAAGATGTTAATTCAATTTTTTGTAAACCTCCAAAGTATAATATACTTTCACCGCACCGTCCCATCATTGTCATTGCGCCCGAATCGCTTACCTAATATACCTGGCTTTGCGAAACTAGCCACACGACACGCGTTCAATATTTACTCAGAAAATTATTCCATTTTTATAGTTTACGATTTAGAATTACGATTAGAACGAAATATCAAAACACATCTAGTACAATTATTATGGTTTAAGATCCCGATATAAGACGAATTGCACCGAGACGTTAATTTAATGAAACTTGTTTTATATTATACTAGCTGACCCGGCGAACGTTGTTCCGCCTTAAGCAGATTTTTAGCAATAAATAAGCAGATTTTTTTAATTAGACCCATATCCATACGTCATTACATAGCTGTCATTGGCGTTTTGTTATTCCAAGTCTGATTCTTTTGTGTCATACCACGTTTTATAGTGACTGACGTTTTATGTCAACTCCCACGGGAATGCTTTCGAACGGGATAAAAAGTATCCTATGTCCTTCTCCTGGCTCTAAGCTACCTCCCTGCCAAATTTTCAGCTAAATCGGTTCAGCCGTTCTTGAGTTATAAGTGGTGTAACTAACAAGACCTTCTTTTATATATATAGATTTAATATGTCAAAAAATATATTGCATATGGGTTGCCTGAAAAATTACAGTTCAGGGTAATTATGTATAATAAATGAAAAAAAATATTAAAATTTCATAACATTTACATACTCTGTGGGCTTCATACTTTCGATTAGTGTTAAATTTATGTAATAATCAAACCATTGAAATTTTACATTTTTTTTAATTAATCTACTCCTTATTGATGTAAAGAAATGTTGCCTTTACATCATTGAGATGCAAAGTTTTGTTTTCGCAAATTATAGCAAAAAACATACATTATGTTTTGTGCTCATTATTTATTGTCATGATATACAAAGTAACACCTGATTCAAGTAAATATCTAATATGTTATTCAAAAGTCTTTTAAAATATAGTCTATGTTAGGCATAATGGCGAAAAGAAATTAGGAATCAGTCCTTTTTGAATTGAATACAGACAAATCTTTCTTCTTTATATAATAAGTAAATTAGATAATAAGTAAAAATTAGGGTAATGGACCAAATGGTCGTCAGTTTAAGAAAAAAAAAAATCACAAAACCATCAATAGAATCTATACTTTTATATGATAGTAAAAATTACTGATCTTGCCTAATAATAAACTCTTTAGCTAAGTATTAACATTAAAATATATTGTAAATATAACAATAAATTTATAAAATGAATTTATACATAACATTCACTTTAACGAAAACGTTAAGAAAGGCGAGAGAGTGCCAACGGTTTTAGACACAGTTACAGTTAACTTATTATTAAATTTATTTTCGTAAATTAAAAACTTAAGAAAAGTTTGCATTTGTTGATTTATTATAGATAATATTGACTACAAAATTATATAGTTTAAAAGTATTTTCATTAAAAAACAAAAAATTAAGGAAATTATTTATCTCAGAGTGACAAGCACAGGGGTACTGACGACCATTGGGTCAGTTACAATAAATTATTTTTAAATGATCATAATCTTTAATTTTAATACCTTTTCGTCGTAACTGCGTTCTAGGTATTTTTGTGGTGGTAGCATTTTTCAATTGCACTGTTTTTTTTTTCAATTTAGACATGCTCTTCATAATTTTTAAAACAAGTTTTTAGAAACTATTGTATTGTATATAAAAAGTTCCGATATAGGCATAAGACATAAAAAAAACATTGTGTAAGTTGAAAAACTCAACATGTTGCTAATATTTTTATATTTTTTATAAGGTTTTAGGTTAACATTTTCAGCTGTTTTCGACACCTCTTGTTGTATACTTACTGAGTGATAACATAACTTTACCATATCTATAATGATTAATAGATAAATCAAAGGACTACCTAGCTGCAGTCATTAGCACTTCGCTGTGGCCTAGTCTGACAATATAATTAAAAAATCATTTTCAAAATGTGTTTTTCAGCATGATATAATTACGTAGCAACTATTGTAAGTTAATAGAGAAGTTGCATTTAATTTTTTTAATTATTTTTTCTATAGTTAAGTGTAAATTGTTAACAAAAATTAAAAAAAATGGCTTTAACATTAGTGACATCAATTGTAGCAAATTCTACGCAAAATGCATTACATATTCACTAATCTTTAATTGAAAAGAAGTTTCATTAAAATGAGATTTCGATAGAGAAATGAGAGAGAGATAGTATAGAGCGGCATGCTCTTGGGTAACTAATAGAAATATTTCACTTCTAAGATATTATAGGATATGATATACACAATTAAAATTAATATTTATATACTAGATTATTCACTCATAACCAAAATAATTATATTATAGAAAATTCTAGTTGATTTCTGACTAGTCAATTCAATTGATTTGTTTGATTCAATCCAGTAAATGATTTTGTCCATCAGGTGTTCTTGTCAAACCTTTAAATGAAACTGAAACTCTTGCTTCTCTTTTAGAGTATTATATTTTAATGTATTTTTTTTAAAGCTGTAAAAAGTTAAATTTCAATGACACAGTAAAAAAACTGACCAATTATTTGGAATACATCTTGTGTAAACAATGAATTTTTTTGGTATTTCAAATCTTATTTCATCAAATATATTTAACTCCATCACATTCATATTACATTACTTTCATTATTTGTTACACTAAAAAAAAATCAACCAAAACTTTTGTTATTTATTTTCTAAGATAGGCTTAATGATGGTGATGAAGCTTTATTTTCTTGACAATAAGTCACATAAAATTTGCTGATAAGCACCGAAAATGGTATTTCCAATAGTTGCTGTGATAATCTATCGAATGTATGATTCCATGTGTTTTTCTTCATAACATGCAAGAATATCATTAACTGGGCAATTCAAATAAGCATTTCCACATTTATTTTGGGTATTTTGACTCAACAAGTGTAATTGAGAGCCTTCGAGTTACTTTTTTTAGATTCTTTAGATTTTTTAAATATATCTTATTTTTGTTTTCTTTTCTTTTCATTTTTTATTTAAGTTTTTAGTTTTTAACTAAACTACAAAAAAATTTATATACATTCTTATAAAAACCGACAATAAAATAATATTGTTTTTTAATGTTTTTTAATGCAAAAAAGTTAATTTAAGTATAATTGTGATCAGTTCAAACTGGTTTTATTTAAATTTAGTAGGTATGTTTAGGTATTTAATTTGGTAATTTAAAAAGTTACTAGAAAAGTGCAGCTATTTTACAATATTTAAAAATAAGCTAAAAACTGCTTTTATGGAAGGAAAAATATTTTTTAAAAGTTTTCATTGGAAAAAATGCTGTTAAAAGTAAATATTATATATAGTATGTTGTTTAAAAATGGACTAGATTGGATTTCACATTATGTTACTTAACGGACTTTTTGCAGTATCGAAAATTTTTGCATAATAAGGATTTAAATAATGGTTAAAAAGTTAAACAGTATTTGTTTAGTATGTTAATTTGTTTAGTTAATATAATATGGATTTTAAGAACTTAAAATTTAACCAAAAAAGTTTTTTTTATTTAAATTTTAAAGTGTTAAAATAACAAATTTTAGTCTTTTTAAACAATTATTGCAATGTATTTATTACAAGTATTGAAAAACAATTTTTTTTTTTAATTTTCTAACCATACACGGAGAAGATGTTTGAATAGGCTTAAATTTATCTGATATTTTTATTTATATAAGTACAAATTCTTTATACTTATTTCAAGCTAATTACAAGGGCAGAAGAAGGGAAAATAATTTATTAATAAATTATTATTCATTCGAAGCATGTCATTTAGACCTTTTTATTTTCCTGCTGTCTGCGTTGCATATAATACATGCAATATATATGTATTTATATTATAGATATTTGTTAAAATAGTATTACATTATGCCTATGACTCTTTTTATTAGTTACATAATAACAGAAAAATGTATTATAATATTTGGGATGTAATAATATATTTTAATGTTTTATTGTAAAATTTTATAATAAAATATTTTGACAAAATGAAATTCCATGTTTATTCATATTGCAAAGAAAAGTGTAGGATATTGAAGTTATGAAATTTCTAGAATTATGCTATAAATATATCTTATATAGCCTTCACTTGGGGCTTCCCCGCATGGTGTGTAACAAAAAAAGCCTGTGTTATTTTAAAATTAATATGAAATTTCAATATAATCTATTCATTAGTAACAAGCACAAAACATCCTTTCATCCATCATTCCAAATTTTTGCATTTAAATTGAAATATTGATAAGTAGGATGTTCATAAAATATTGCTTCAAGATAAGTGATAAATCTTAGAGGTACAAGTTCGCATTTATCATCTATTGATATTTTATATTTTGTTAGTCTCTCAGATATGTATCATAACTGATAAATAAACAATTACATTATGATATTATTGTATTAAGAATAGATGCATGTAGCACCATCTAGAGTGGATTTCTAGAACTTACACTTGTAAGAATGTTTCTTAGTTACAACATTATATTTCGAAACTTTTGAAATGAAACAAAATGTATAGTGTAGTATATATTTAAACAATAATTTAGTAAATATTAATTTAATTCAAAGAATATTACAAAAACATCTCTAAATAATTGATTTTGAAACTCAACTATAAAAGTTAAGCAAATGCTCACTATTTTTTATAGTTTGTTATTTTCAAATGTGTTTTACTTTTGTTACTTTAAATCAATTTAGTGTGTGATAATAATAAATTATTTAAAAGGCAAGAAAAAAAGTCTTCAAATTTCACAAATTAGCACAATCATTTTAAGACAACCTATAGTTATCAAAAAGGACAGTCAGTAATGTTATCTGATATTTTTTATTACCTTTTATTAATATTTATAATATTTCTGATAATAATAGAGCAAACTTTGTTTTTGACAGATGTAGACTATGCAGTATTGATTTTTTTTACAAAAATTATGTTATAAATAAAAATACTTCCGAAAATAGCTGAAACTTTATTAAAAACTTAGTAAAAATGTTACTCTTATTACATCACTACTCTTGCTATATAAAACATGACAAAAACTTTTTTTTACGAAAACAAGCTACGAAGACTTTTTCGATAAACTTTTTCTATTACTAACATACTTAAGATTTGAACGATTTGTTTTTGTCGGGAAGGAAACAAATTTTTAGTCACTAAACGTGCTAAAATCTAACTTTAGCTGCACCTGATATCTTAAACTATCATCAGATTCCGTGACAATAAGACAAGAATACTCTAATTATAGCCATATGATATGTAAATCTGTGAAAATAACAGAGCAAAATTTCTACATGTTGACGTGGCGTGACATTGTAAAGAACATATCAGTTACAAGACAATTCATATACATGAACGAAGGAATAGGTTGAATACCTTAAAAATAAAAAGGATTTGCAAAAACAACATAAATTTGCAGTTTCAGTTTGATTACTTGTAATATAAGTATGGCGCCTCTGACATTGTTGGCCTGTTTTGGTGTTAACAATATGGCGTAGGTACTTACCCTATTATTTCTAATGAAGTCTTCTATAGCTTTCAATGCTGAATCCGTTAATTTCACAAACACTAGTTCCTTGTTTTCTTTATAACTAGACTCCGATGATAACGCATACTTAACACCTGCTGGCAAGGCCGCCATTTCTTATTCACTATTCGCACTGTGGACCAGCTGACTCCTTTGCTAGTCGTCACGATTCATATCATTCACACATTTCTTAACGTAATCACAGATTCACAACCTATTTAAAATTATAATTACAATAACAAAAGGGTTTTAGATGTCCAAATTAAGAAATTTTTGAAACCCCATCGACTCGGCCTTTGTTGGCAGCGCTCTTCAGTCTGCAAGGCCGCACTGACTGTCATGCGCAATGGCGCTTTTGACAGGAAACGCGAGCATTCACTGCAACAGTAGCGCCAAATTTAAATATATTTGGAACTTAATTTTTAAGTTATTTAATTCAAAAAATGTTGTAAAATAATAATAAATTGTGTAGCTAGACACATAAATAAAATATTACAAATATCCTATAGGCAATATAAGGTTCTGCAATGAAAAGTATTCCTCAATACACAAAAATAAAATTGTTAATAATTTTAAGATAGGAAGTTTATAGAACTTTTTATTTTATTTTTGTGATGTAACTAGTAGTCATAATGTATACTTAAAAAAGCTATTTATTTCATAAGTATTACTTAGTATCAATAATGGTTTAAATTAACTAAAAATTTTCTTAAAATCACTTTAAACATAATATATATCTATATCTAGAGATTAGATAGATATTTTAATGGCAATATTAGATATCTATTATCTATTGGTTAGTAGAATATAGCAAAGTAAAATAGTGTGTAAATAACTATATAGGTGCTTGTAATTTATTTTTATTTAAACATTAATTGTGTTTGTTTTTAATTATTTTAGATTTTTTAATTCTTTTTATGGCTATGTTATTTTAACATTTAGATATCTATCTATCCATCTAGATAGATAGATATCTACATCTGAAATATTGCTTAAAGATGCATTCACAATCTATCTTAATTTGAACTCACCTTTTAGAGTTTAGATTTCACCAATAAAAAAAAGGCACAGAAAAAAAATATTTTTATTCGCAGAACACTTGTAAATCGATAACAAAAACAATTAGATATTATAAAGTGTGTAGATTTAAAGTTTTGAAGTAAAGTAAAATATTATGATTTAAACTTGAATAATTGTTTTTAAATTTTAGATATTAATCGAGAATTTAAATTTAAAAATTATTTTTAAATGAAGGCAATAAATAACAAAGATGTGTTTGCCACATTTACATCTTTATGTTGTCAATGTCATGATCATCTGTGTACATGTCTGTGTAGTATGTGTCTAAGTTTTGACATTTGACATGTCACATATTAGGTTAGATTTCATATAATTTCGTCAGCAATTCAGCATATGTTTTAGTAAGATTAAGCAACAAAATAAACATAAAAGGTAATTTCTTAGTCTTTCATTACATTGAGCGTCAATTAATGTTTGATTCGTTGTCTGAACTACAATCTAGTTAGTTTCTTTTTTGACATAGTAACGTGTAAGAAAGTTTAACAAGTTTTAACTTTTCCACTTTTTAATTTTTATATAGGTTTGAAGTTTATTGTTTATATTTAACTTATCATTTATATTTTCAGTCGCTGAATATAGTAAAGATGGAAAATTGGGAAGAAAAGAAACATCTCATTACCCGTAACCTACAAGAGGTACTGGGAGACGAAAAACTTACTGAGATTTTAAAACAACGAGATCTTAAAATTTATTGGGGAACAGCTACCACTGGACGACCTCATGTTGCCTATTTTGTGCCCATGTCCAAGATTGCTGATTTTTTAAAAGCAGGATGTGAGGTTACTATTTTATTTGCTGATTTACATGCTTATTTAGATAACATGAAAGCACCCTGGGAATTACTTGCTTTACGTACTGAATATTATGAAGCTGCAATTAAAGCAATCTTAACTTCTATTGGAGTTCCTTTAGAAAAATTGAAATTTGTAAGAGGCACGGAATACCAATTAAGTAAAGAGTATACTTTAGATGTTTACCGAATGTCATCTGTCATAACAGAGCATGATGCCAAGAAAGCTGGTGCTGAGGTAGTGAAACAAGTGGAACATCCATTACTTAGTGGCCTGTTGTATCCCGGTCTGCAAGCTTTGGATGAGGAATACTTAAAAGTTGATGCCCAATTTGGTGGTGTTGATCAGAGAAAAATATTTGTTTTAGCTGAAAAATATTTGCCCCAGCTAGGCTATACTAAAAGAGTGCATTTAATGAACCCTATGGTCCCAGGACTAACAGGAGGGAAAATGTCAGCTTCTGAAGAAGATAGTAAAATTGATTTATTAGACAACCCAGCTAATGTTAAGAAAAAGCTCAAGAAAGCTTTCTGTGAGCCTGGTAACATTACTGATAATGGAGTGTTGTCATTCACCAAACATGTTATATTTCCTTTAATGAAAGCGCATGAAAAATTCACAATTAACAGAGCAGAGGAACACGGAGGTAATGCTGAGTTTGCCAATTTTAATGATTTAGAGGCTGCTTTTGCAAAACAAGAAATTCACCCAGGAGACTTAAAGGCATCTGTTGAACAAGTAATCAATAAACTTTTGGCTCCTATTCAAGAAATCTTTAAAGACCCCAAACTTCAGGAATTAGCTAAGAAAGCCTATCCACCTCCAGCAAAGACTAAAGCAAATGCTAGTGCAGTAACTGATGAAGTAGTGCCAAGCAGGCTAGACATCAGAGTAGGGCGTATTGTGGAAGTATCGCAACATCCAGATGCTGATGCATTGTATGTAGAGAAAATTGATGTAGGTGAAGCCGAACCAAGAACTGTAGTATCTGGTCTCGTTAACTTTGTACCAATAGAAGAAATGCAGAATAGAAATGTTGTAGTCTTATGCAATTTGAAGCCAGCAAAAATGCGAGGTGTTGAGTCTAAAGGAATGGTGCTTTGTTCATCTGTTGATGAGCCTAAACAAGTAGAACCATTGCTTCCTCCGAAAGACAGCAATCCTGGGGATAGGATTGTTATTGAAGGTTATGAAACAGGTGAACCTGATGAGGTTTTGAATCCTAAAAAGAAAGTATGGGAAAAACTACAGGCTGACTTAAAGACAAATGATAATTTGATAGCAGTATGGCAAGGAAATAAACTTATTAGTAAAATCAACGGTAATCCAGTTACAACTAATTCCATGAAAAATGCACCTATCAAGTAAATGCAGCGAATTAAGTTAAAGTGACGATATTTTGATATTTTATTTATTTTCTTATTCATTCATATGCATTGTATTTGCATTTGTTTAAATATACTTTTTGATTCGAATTTAATTTAATGATTTTATTTCAGTTTGCTTGATATTGACTTTACTATATTAGTAAAATTAAGAGTTAATTTACATTTTTATTTTGAATAATACATATTTTTTTATCTGATTTTAAATAATCAACACTTTTCTGCATTAACAAACATTTTGTTATTCAACTTTTTAATATTTTAATTGTCATTGTAACTGTTGTTGCTTAATATAAAATTATGCTTAGTATAATATTATGATTATAAAGAATCAGATTTTTATTACACCAATAATAAAAGTTTTGCTTTCAGATGGGTTTATGGAATTTTTATTTTATAAATAATTGATTGAAGCCAAACGGGTACAATGATCCCTGTAGTTGAAATTTAAATGGTCCTAAATCCTTTACGGATTTACGAATACGCAAGATTACGATTTAGTGGTTAAATAAATTACAATAAATTGTAGTTTATTTTGGTATTGGTTCTTAAGATAGGTATTTTTATGTGGTTATACCTAAGTCCGATTTTAAAAGCCATCTGTCAGGAAAGTTCAAAATCATTCCAACCGTTCTTAAGATATACCAAAAAAACAGACAGACAAAATTCTGATATTTTTGTTTCAGTTTATGCTATCATGTTATGTAAATATTCATAGGCATTTAGTAAGAGCAGTTATTTTAATATTAGACACAGAAATTATGTCCACACATACCATCTGTCAATTGCTACAAGGTTACATAATGGTAATTTTTTTTAAGTTTATAACTTTGATTAGGTATATGTAATCAAAGGTTTTTAATTACGTGTTTATTTATTTTTTTCATTTCGATGATAAGGATTTTATAATGCATCAAACATTACAACTTATTCATTATAAGTTACAATACCCATGTTAAAAAGGATCGTCATTCCATAATGAAGCTTTTTTATGGTAATCATAATTATCATATACCTATGCATTGACGGATTTACCTATAGGTCCGTGAGGCCTAGCCGCCTAGGGCGCTAAAATTAGCTTTTCTGGGACGGCAAAGCTGCAAATGAGGCGGACGACCTTTTGTTTATAGGATTTTTAGGGTAGGCAACGGAGGGTGTCGTCTTTTTTTAGCTCAATTTGTACCTATATGTTACACAGAAGATGGCTAAGCTAGGGGCGCCGTATGAATCAGGACCGAGAGCGGTAAAAATTGGAAACAAGGCGGACGACCTTGTTTTCTTTTTTTTTCAGCGAAAATTGTATATTATTTAAGATAGGGAACGGAGGGTGCCGGCTTTTTTTAGCTCAATTTGTATATGTCACATAGAGGATGGCTAAGCTAGGGGCGCTGTATGTATCAGGGACTTGTGGTAAATCTGCCACTGTATAGGTATATGGCAGCATTTAATTCGGATGTTATGGATTTATTTAATGAATAGGTTATTAAAACGCAATTGAAATTTTTAACAAAATATACAAATGAAAATTTATCCTGGAGATGCGTTGTTTTATATTAGTAGAAGACTATTAAGTACTTTTTTTGCAATTAATAAGAAAACACCAATAAGTAGATACACAGAAATTACTAGGTATCCTGTATAATTTGTAAAGCAAATTGTAGTTGAAATTATGTGCGTAATGTGTGTGACGGTGCATATTAAGTCGGCTTTTGTTAATTTATGCTCAAGATGCCTCCCTGCTATGGTGTAACTACCAGTATATATAGAGATTATGAACTTTGTGAATAAATGTACTTATATACAAGTTTCTTTTTAATAGTTATATGAGCCGAAATTTCATAAATAAAAAAATAATTTTCCTGGATACAAAAGTTCATACTTAATAGGTTTAGGTAGGAGAAAATGGAAGCCCGATTCCCCTTCTAACTCCTTCTCTTACTTTCTACCCCACTTTCTTTTCTTCGCTTATATTATTTTTTTCCTCTTGGCAACGCATTTGTGTTACGTTAGTAGCTACTTTACTTTTTGACGGCAATGATCACATAACATTAGGTAATTTGCCAATTTATTTGCCGGTGGACTAATTTTATAATAATAACAATCATTCCAACAAATGCTGCTGTATGAAGTTGGTACCATTAATTTTTTTTCAGAATTTCAAAATAAATACCTACTATTACTAATACATTTTCCATACAGTGAAATCCTAAAATTTACATCGTTTCTATCGTTTGACTCTTTAATTACGAATATTCACTGTTAATAGATAGCGGTAAAAATTAAAATATATAATTTATGAGAACCATTCACTTCATTTTGGTACTATGTACTTAGATAGATATATTCAAGTTAGGTTTTACATTTACATTTTTTGTACGTTAAAGTTCGTGTGTGGGATGAGATAATGAGTTTATTTGAATATTTTTATCCTGACTCAAAGGACCATAAATCTTCGGTTTCATTTGTTATTTCAACATTATCTGATAATAATCGTTTTTGTAAACGATTAAAACACATGTATGCTTTTGAGTAGCTTCGGACTCACATAATAGGTAGGTACTTACTAATGCTTATCTACAAGTTTGAAACACAGAAATTTAATTTTTTATATTTTTATACTTAGGTACCTATTCTTAAGAACCTTATAAAACTAATAGAATATTAAAAAAGTAGATACTAAAAATCACATTTATTTCCGGATTATTTGAGAGATTTTTTGAGACATATCTTAATATTTATACCGTACTGAAAATCTTACTAAAATAAGTCTTGAGAAAAGAAGAATAAAGATACTTGAACTTTATTACACGGAAAATGAAAAAGTTTTCCGGGAAAAGCCAAAACAAATTCATTTTCAGAATTATTCATCGTTCATGTCAACGGACTTTCCTAAAGGAAAAATGGCATGTATTTAAACGGGAAGTTTTATATTTACTTTTGGTCAGTAAAAAAAATACGAAACGCAAGTTTATT
>DVXP01000196.1:0-24962 GCA_018235645.1 Junonia grisea | reverse complement strand
AGATTTAATTAGTACGCATGGTCCGCATTGACCCTGTATAATTTCAAAATATGGTGCTATTATTAGATGCTTACCAAATGTAAGTAACAAAAGATAATAAAGTCTTATTTTAATAAACTAACAATCCTCTGTTGGATATTAATGAAAACTACTATTCTACCTGTAATATAGTATCTACTTTTTACTTATAGGATTACAATCAAGTAGAAGGTGTCCAAAAGGAAGAGCATGTAATTTTTTGCATGTTTTTAACAATCCTGTCAAACTATTGCTTGAGGAAGATCGAATTTCTGAGAGGTATTTAATTTTTTTAAAATATTTTATTTGTAGGATACAGCTAAGACAATTATTTCCGCAAATGGTAGGTGGGTCGGGAAACAACCAGTTCCCAAATAACTCGCGTAAGTGAATCAAACGTCCAGCCGATCAGGTACATGAAACACCTGGGCCTCGTTGTAGTCAGTCAGTAGAGCATTAAAGATCACTTCAAGCTCCTAGGTCCCCAGAATGAGAATTTTCTGTTTTTATTAGTTTTCTTGTCCCAATCGATAAAATTAAGGATTAGTTAATAATAAGAGAGATAATGGCAGTAAAATGAATAATGATTTTAAATATTTTGGGAGGAGGGGATGGGGTGGGGGTAAAGGTATTGAACCCCAAACCTTAAAGTCTTGATATTATTCTTTCTTTATTTTTTTTAGACAAGCACGAAATTCTTCTCGATCTTGGAGATGGTCAGAATCACCAGAACGACAGTCACCAAGACACAAGGATAGTGAAAGACGTTCTAGTAAAAGCCGTGACAGAAAGCGTCATCAACATAGATCGCCACGATCGAATTCATCGCGACGCCGTGATTACTGAAATAAAATTATATAAAAAAACAACAGCTTTATTTGATTCCTAAGTTATTTACCTTGCAAAAAGTTAT
Organism: Junonia grisea; assembly: GCA_018235645.1. NCBI lineage: Eukaryota > Metazoa > Arthropoda > Insecta > Lepidoptera > Nymphalidae > Junonia > Junonia grisea. The sequence continues at coordinate 24,031 of DVXP01000196.1, read as the reverse complement.
TTTAGGTTATATTAAATTAGACCTAGTCAGGGCCTAGGCAATTGGGAATAGCTTGACCAATGATGAATCCAGGATTTCGGACTCCACCGGCCAAATAGTGTTTGGGGCTAACGTAAATGCATTTTAGAGGGACTAAGAGTTATGATTACATAGATAGTAGATAGATATCTATTGAAATCGTAGTCGTGTATTCAAAGTACCTGATATAATAAGATAGATAATTATATAACAAAGCATCAATTGTTCTGATTTGTATAGGGGTTTTATAAGCATTTCTAACTATATATCTAGTTACGTCAGATGACGTTCTAGATGTTTTATACCAAGATTTTTAATTCGAGTCAGTAAAATGACATTTCCAGTGTTGCAGGTTTTTAATCCCAAATAAATAGTGATGTAGTAGAATCAAGACTTAACAATAAAAGTTAGGCGAGTCGAGTACACTTTTTTGTTCAATATCAAATTGCTTTTATATAAATAAAAAATTGTAATGTACAGTAATTGGACAGAAGACATATACGGTAATCAAACATCCAAACTTCAATCAAGCAGAGAGGCTCAACGCCACGAACAATAAAACTTTTAAAATAAAAGACGTAAAAAATATTTAAAGAAGGCCTTATAGGCCTCATTTGCTTCAGGCCGAAGCAAGTGAGACCTGAAAATTGGAGACAGTGCGTCAACCAATAAATGTCAAAAAACAAAGTGTTTCAAACTCGTCGACATCGTAGATGAATGTGTGGATTCATCCGTTATAAATGTAACTGATTCTAGTTCCGATTCTAAATATACCGAACCAGAATCGGAGTCGGAATCAAGCAACAATAATGAAAAAAAAAACGTATAAAATTACTTGTAGATATTTCTAGTGTTAATTCGTCTGGATCTTTGTATATTTTTTTCCCAGCTTTTATAATAATGTTGTAGTAACAAATTTTAATATGACGGTCAAGTCCATATTCTAAAATCGTATTATTTATTATGGTACCTATTAAATATCTATTATCTTAAATATTATTTAAATATCAATAAAAAAAGAAAAAGTTTTGATACCTAATAAAAAAAGCATGACTAAATGTCTAAGTCTATTGATTGCCGAACATCACTATTTTAGCTGGCCAACCTTTTTTGTATAAGTGACAGTTGCACATGTCATTTTACTGACTCGAATTAAAAATCCTAGTATAGTTATAGGCTACGTCACAGAGTAGATATATATAGTGGGCACTGAATGTGTTACTTCATCTTGCATTTGCACTCACCTGTCGGGTTTTTATGTATATGTAGCGTTTTTTTCGTGGGCACAGGATAAGCGATTCCTATTTTGAGCTGGGCAGCGAATGTGTTGTGCGACAAGAGGGAGGGGGGAGATTTTAAGACTAAAATATGGTTTATCTTGTTTTCACTTCCCAATCTCAAATCGCCCGCAATTTATTTTACCTTTCATAATTGTCGTGTTCTTTACCTTTTGCAATTTGTTTCGTCCTCTTAGAAATATTTTGTTTTCAAAACCTAATATATGATCTAAAAATGCATATTTCAATTAGGTTCTTTTATACATATGAATAAAACTATACATTTGATATTTTTATATTTTATTAATTTTTATGATTTATCATCTTACTATTATCTACAATACACAATTCATCATTCAATTATTACAGCAATGCAAATTAATAAGAATACATGTAATAAATAATTTTATCACATTCAGCATTTGACTTAACGAAAAATATATAAAAGTCAAAGTCATAGTTATTACATTTACTATCAACTACATTTACTCAGTTACAGAAAATTGTTCTTTAGCCATACCGCTAAAATCATAATTATATTAACTTATCAGAATGATTTGAGTTAAAATTGTTTATTTACGCTATGCAGCGTATATTTTCGAGATCGTTAAAAGTAAATACTTCTCATTGTTTATCTAATATAAACATGCCATTTACATGAAGGGATGAGAATTCATTATGTTATCCAGATAAATTTATAATATGACCAAGTAAATTTTACTTCAGCTTGATCACGATCTAGCATTTGAGAAAGCATAACTATTTTTAATATTTAAAATAAACGTCATAATTTCTTTAACTTTAAATTTGAATTAACCAGTCTTCTGAATTTAATTTGACATATTAAAAGAATGTAACTATAAATTTACAAAACATTTATTCAAAAACTTCTAAGCTTAAAGTTGCCGTATATATATTATTCATAGAACGTATTACATATAAGTAAAATAGGTGTTTATTCGTACAAATAAGTTGATTGTAAAATTTGACATGAAATGATACATGACAGAATTTAAAATCGAGATCAGTGAATATAGTTTTCACGTTTTGTATGATCGTAATTACAATAGCGCACTCAAAAATAGTGATATCTTTTATGCTGTCTGTTTCTCTATTTACCGAATTGAGATGATTTAAATAAATTTAATTACATATACAATTTTCCTTGATCATATTACAATTAGTGATTAGACGCTGATTCGGTTGATTGTCGTCCAGTACTTGATCTGAGTTCTCGCCGTGGTCCAAATGAAGATTCTTCTGAAGATTTGCGGCCTTTCTTTTTGTTTCCTCGACGTACACTCTCACTTAAAGCGTCTCCGGCGTTGACATCATCAGAAGCATCCTCTTTGCTTTCATTTTCGCTTCTAGAACAATCTTGTTTTTGTACATTTTCATTATCATTTTGTATTTCTCTGTCACGACACGTATTTTGTGGGACTTTGTCATCCCTCTCTGCATTAGTAGGAACCGAAGAACTGGAAGATTCTGTTGGTCTGTTCATTTCAAAATCACTAGCTTTCATGCCAGTTTTAATAACAGTTGAGGGTGCTATTAAGTCTTCTAAATCCATTTCCCCTGTGTTTGTATCAGATTGCTTATCAATATTTTTGATTACCTCTAAGGAATTGTCTTTTATTTTTTTTGGCGTTGACTGCATAGCTAAATTTTCTGGTTCATTATTAATCTCCTCAATGGTTCTTTTATGAGCTATTGTAACTGTGGAACCGTTATCTTCGGCTGTCATACGTGGCATATATTCAGGCGGTTTGCCGAGTTTTTCATATGAATCCTTTTCAATATCTTTAGTTTTTTTAGCCTCCGCGGAACTAACAAGGCTTGCGCTTAAGGCACCAGAAGCCATTTGTTCCAATAACATTTTACTTATATCTATATCTTTTTTGTCTCCTTTTAATAACTTCTCTTGAACAGCAGCAAATTCTGGGGGCATTTGTGATCTTAGTGGATCGAAAGCCAACTTCTTTTTGTCTGTTTTAGTTAAATCAGTAGCTAAGGTTTCATGGGTATCAGTGTCACGAGTTCTTTTATCCATTTTTAGGGCATTGTCATAATTGATTGTCTGTTTTGATAGAGATTCCAGTAAGTAAGGATCTGGAGGTAAAAGTATTTGAGGTAAATGACCTGGTTGTGTTCGGTCCGACACCTTTTGTTGGCGAGATGTCGAAGAACTGGTTACGACTGTAGATGATCTAGGAGCAGTGGTTTTGGTACTGCGAGAATTGTGGCTTGTATTATGTAAAGATGTTGCACTAGAACTTGTAGCTAGATTACTACTCAGTAATCCTAATGCATCATATGAGGACATTCCAGAATGAACACCAAACGGCGAAAGTCCGCTTAATCCTAATTGAGGATACAACATATTAGGATTTGGGAATACAAATGGAAATTGAGAATTAGTGGATTTGGATGTAGAAGCACTTGCTGATTCGGATGGTTTTCTACTTTTGTTCTTAGAATCTGTAGACCCACTCGACCCAGTCAAACTGTTCATATCTAAAGAAGGAAAACCTGGTAGTCCTAAGCCCGCCAAATTAGCAAATATATTTCCACCAGATATGTTTCCGAGTAAGTTAGGCATACCACTAAATGAGTTTAATAGAGGATTATTTTTAGGGTCAAAACTACTCAGACTTGAAAGTAGCTTCGGATCAAACCCAGTTAAATTAGACAAAGTTGCAGCCAATGTCTTTGGATCGAAGGCACTCAAGCTAGACAAACTAGCAAGAAGAGCAGGATTTAAACCAGAAATGTTTTGATTTAGATGCGTATTTGACGATAAAACATTAGTTGAAGTTGTGTCAAGTGTTGGAGGTCTACCCTTTTTACGCTCTGGAACAGAACTTGTTGGTTGCATAGGAGAATGCCTCGGATTGCGTACATCCTGTGGTAATTTTACATGCTCTTTGATACCTTCTGTCCATTTTGAATCAATATCATACATTGGATTTTCTGCAATCCACTGTGCTAGATGTTTTAATTGTGGTGCCTTATGGCCTATTAATCTTTTTCCCGTTACACGATGAACAACAGGGACATGTTCATCTGGTGCCAGTCGTGGTGTAAACCCACGTCTTCGCGTGTCTACATTGGTCTGTTCGGCAAGCCATTTGTTAACTTTAGCTTCATGTGAATAAGGTTTAGGTGTGGTAGATGTACTTGCTTTTTGGTTTTTGTTGCTTTGTTCAAGTGATTGTTGTAGATAAGAGGATAACTCCTTTGAGGACGAGTGTGGAGATGGAACGTTAGTGACAGTTACAGAAAATGGTTTCTGTGTTGGAGGTGTGCTAGCATTACTTGGTGGAGCTGCTGGAGTTACTGTTACTTCTGGGAGAACAGTTGAACTTTTACTACGAGGGGGATCACAGGACCCTGATAAGCTAGGACTTCTCCCTTTAGCCGCAGAGAGGCCTAGAACAATTTCATCTAATTTCTTCCTCTTCTTCTCTTTGCTGACTATTTGTTCAGGTGCAGGCTGTAATGATATATAAAATAATATAAGGCTTTAATTAATCAAATGCAGTTTGGCTAAATTGATTAAACACGAAAGTTTTTGAGTTATAATATAAAATGAAAGGTTATTCTTTTAAAATAAAATTTTGGTATAATCATTCAAACATACCACATTTTTCCTCTTCATAAGCCTGGTAAGTGTGTCATCTAATCTACTTCGTGTTGGTGTGCCAGAAGCGGGGGTAGCATCTGCTTGGGGTGTTCGACGACCCATAGAGAAATCTTGAGCTTCACTCAAATCTAAAGGCGCGGATAGGTCGACAGGCGCTACAGTCGCGGCGGAAGACGCCGGCGACGGCGGCACGGAGGGGGCGGGAGAAGGCGCCACGCGCTGGTGAGCGGGCGGCGGAGCGGGAGTAGAGCGGCGAGACCCGGAATCGCTAGACGCATCGTCACGCTCCGTCGTTGGCAGCCTGTGAGTTTCTCGAGACGCAGAATGCGCAGCTTGTGGGGAAGAAAGTAGCGCATGTAACTTTGCACGTTCAGTTTCAACATCAATAGCAATATGACGTTTTTGATTTTGTTTACGGTCATCGGATATTTCTACTTGTGTACTACTTCCGTCGCCAAGTTTTGAAGAGCTAGCGGCCGAGGTAGCCGATGGCCACTCACAATTCTGAACTGCATGCGCGATATGGTGAAGTCTTGTTTCAAGCGCTCTTTCTGAAAACCAATGCTCTGGTGTCAATGTTTCGTCTATTCTTCCTAATTTTGCCAAAGTTTCTAGCTCCGATAATGCGTCTGTATCTTCTTCGGTATCGCGTTCGAGAACATTTGACGTACGTTTACTACGACGTAAAGACATTCTCGGCTCTGTGGCAGCTTCTGAGGTAATTTTTTCCTCATCATCAGATGCTGGTTTCTGTGTTTCACTCTTAGTAGTAGTTTTATATTTTGCTTGCCATTTTCGGGCACAATCCGCAAAAGGCAGTTTCGGATCACAAAACAATTTATTATAGGTGTCTCCCAACCCATGCCTGCAAAAAAGTAACTATGTCATATAACATATTTATGAAATTCATTTTCTTTGACTTAATATCCTGTAAATATCTATGTAATTAATTAACACAAAAACTGCTGAAGTAATTTAAAAAGTTGTTTACTAATTAATATTTTAAATATATAATATCTTTTTTTTCGTACACATCTTTTTAATAACCTTTGTTTAATCTGTGCAAAGCCTGAGCGGTTTGTTAATTATTTATTCATCTAAAACAATAAGTCCATACAAGTTTCTCAATTGGGCCTCATTTTAAAATTTTTAAAAATACTTTTTAAAATTAATTGTTACCCTAATCGAAGCTTATTAGTGTGAAGTGCAAAAATTAATCTTTGTCATCTTTTGTATACATGTATCTATTGTAAAGGTATTTTAGTCGTACTTGCACACTCCTAGAACTAAAAGTTTGTCATGTCGCGCAGGCTGCCACCAGGGCGGCGCGTCGAGCGAGCGCTCGCACAGCGCCAGGCGCGCCTCCAGCGCCGGGTGCGGCGCCACCTCCTCGCGGAGGACACGGAGAAGGTCAATTCTGAAAGTTTTTTTGCTAGTTTATTTGCTTACTTACTTATTACTAAAATATTTACTAAATTAGCACTTTCATTAAAGAAACTAGTGGACCCGACAGACATTGTCATGTCAAACAAAGTGTCATTATAGTGTCTTTAATTTACTTGTTTAAATAGAAATTTTCTTTGCAATTTTTTCATTTTGTTCTACCGTTTAAACCTTTCCAGGACTTTCACGATTATTTCAAGACTAAAATCAGTCAAATCAGTTCAGCCGTTCTCCAGTTTTAGCGAGACTGACGAGCAGCAATTCATTTTAATATATAGATTAAGTAGAGTTGTTAACATTTAACAATTGTATCAGATTAAGTTATAAAAATAAGACTTTTCAAACCTTTCTAATGTAGCAATCGCTCGTTCTTCTCCAATAGGTTCAGCTTTCAAATCTGCTCGAGTCGGCAACTCCGCCTCTCCTACTGCAAGGCCGCATTGGCGTTTACACATGGCCATGAAAGCCTTTAAGTAATCAGTCAAAGCATCGTCACTTTTAGAATCTAAACGTGCTAATGATCTAAACCGACTCCAACGTAAACTCTTCGTCGAGGGATCGAACTCCACTCCATAAGAAGCGACCGTTCGCCGGAAAGCTTCCTCATCTGCTCGCGTCCAACGCCATTGTGAAATTTCGTCTCGAGCGAGTTGATCCATCCGCTCCCGTCGCTCCATCTGCAAATCATTTTTTAATCACTACAACAAAATCTTTTAAAAATGTAGATACCAAAGGAACAATTATTTTGTTTCGTAATGTCGATAATGATCGAGCGTTAATTTTACGTTAAAAGCATTGCGAACCGACCTTAGCTCTCTGTTGCAGCTTGAGTTCCTCGCGCTTGTAGTTGCGCTGGTAGGCGGTGATGAGTCGTCGCAGGCGCGTGTTGAGGTCCTGCATGGAGGGCCACAGGTGCGTGGCGGCGAGCGCGAGGTCGTCGTCGTTGCGCGGCGAGGCGGGCGAGGCGGCGCCCGCTCCGCTCGACACGTCGTCCGTGCACTCCTCGTCCGCCACGCTGCCCAGCACCTTCCGCTCCTCGCTCCTGCGGACAACATCGACGCGTGTACTACATATTGTATTATTCATACTGACTAATGTGCCTGCGTTCTTTTCAAGATGAAATGAATATAAAAACACAAGTATTTATAAAGATTTTTCTCAATTTTGTGAAATTAAACAAAAATATCTCTTAAATTAATAAACAAGATTTGATAAAAGAATACTTAGTGATATATGTATTAGAAGCGATACTAAATATATAAAATAAAAAAATATTGGTAAGGACAAAATTACATAAAAATAAATATATTATGTCCTTTTTGGCTTGTAGAATATATGTCGTTAAAAATGAGACCATAGATTTTTAAATATTTTTAATTCATACAATAATATGATGTATGGTGTGTACTACATATAGTTTAAATAATCTACAAATGTACTATTCTAATTGTTAATATATAATACATATTAAAGGAGAAACACTATATACAAATACATATTTTTCAGGTATAGGTATCATCATTCATTGGCTTAATTAACATTAACATTTTGTTAGTAAACATTTCATCTTGACAATGAACAAGATATAATAGTAAAACGTAATCCTTACAAAGTTTACTACAATAAAGAAATATTCAAGACTCAATTTGATTTTGTTTAAAATAAATTCTATCGATTTATTAATCGTTTTCCGAAAGTTCGGTGTCCATATCTACTGGTAAAAGATAAATATATTTTTTTCTCTCTACATGATAATCCAGTTGTCATTATGATTGGCTTACTTAATATCCGTACACTCGGCATCATCGGGCGGGCCGAGTTTGTCTACGTAGCACAGTTGCGGGTCGGAGCGCATCGCCAGGTAGTTCTCGTAGCCGTGCTTGTAGGTGCCGACGAGCAGCGACACGTCGCACTCCGAGTCCCACCACAGGCGCGGCGGCGCGCTGTCCACGCCGCGCGGCACCCTCATACCCATCGAACTAAAACAGATACACGCACTAATATACAAACTATACTATGAACAAATACTAACAGCCAATTTTTTTTGTTAGTTTTGCTAATTTTAAAGAAATTAACTGTAACTTTACCTAGCATGTGTTCCATTTTCTATTTGAATTGCGAAGTCTCCTATGACTTCGTGTTTTATATAATACATCATACGAACTCTCAGTAAAACTCTAAAACAATAAAACAATTATTAATAAAAAATATTTACGAACATATTATACAGAAAAGGTTTAATAAACATTTTTATTATTTAACACTGTATACTTACTTATTAGCATGTCTAAATAAATGCTTTTTATAGCTGCTCTCTAAATAGACGTCACAGTCATATTTATCGATTGAGCTCCAATGACCGGGATCCTCCCATTTCTGAGTATCATGAGCTTTTGGAATATCCTTAAGTCTATTTTTCTTTTTTGCATTTCTACCACGCGGCACGGGGTTATGAAGTCCACTGTGGTTTCTTGAGATAGTTACTTCACCATTTTCACACGGTTCAATTAGATCCCAAATAAAATTTCTTATTTTCTCATCTCCCTTATAGTGACGTAAACAATATAAAACCTACAATATATAACCAAAACATGTAGTTCTATATTTTGCGCATGTTATAAAATTTAATCATTTTAATACAACTTCAGAAAATAAAAAATTCAACTCAGTAAAAGTCTCAAACTTTCTCAGTATTAGCATGGCAAATCATCATTAGTGTTTGTATTTCTTTACAATCTTTTAATCAGAAAACAAACATAAGAAACTTACAATAATTCGGGCACAGTCTTCAATCACTGGTAGCGTCCAACCTTTTCTAAACTGATTTTTATCTAATATCTCTTCCCACCGAGCCCATCTAAATAACAATAAAAGCAGTTTTATTTAAAAAATATATTATAACGGGCTTGGGATTCTGTGTAATAAAATAAAAAAAAAAACTAAAGAACATTAATTACTACAAATAAAATTTCTTTTTTAAGAGAAAAGAATCAACTACAAAACTCGAAATACATATTTCTGTTTATCTTATTACTTTTTTCACTCATCGTTATTCAAAAACTAAACTACTCAAGTTGAGTATCTTGATAACAATTCAATGGGACACCAAAAAGTATATTTTTACAAATAAAATTGAATATTGGCTCAAACTACAAGTCATGTAATAAGAAACAACAAATACGCGTCATATGGGAAATTTCTCTTTTTTATGAAGTAGGTTGAAAATGAATAGTAATTTAATTTTACCCTGACATTATGACATCTTGTTTCTTTTTAATTTTATGTGATTTTTTTAAACGTACTGGAATTAATTTGTAGCATTTTCTTAAACATATAGGTAATACACTAATACATTATATGATTATACCATTGATTCTTACAAGTGTAAAAGCTTTTAGTAGTTATCGTTTTCAATATATAAATTGTTTTATAACTTGAAAAACAATATCTATTTTTTTTTTTAATATTATAACAATAGTTTTTAATTGGATAGAGAATAATTTGCTGATTCCAAATATGTATAAAAATATATATGTCAAAAAAATGGCGCTTAGACCAAATAGCCTTTCAACCATCGATATATGAATAAAATTGCTGCGGAGTACGGTGAGTATTTTAGTAGAAATTTATGGCAACCACGCTTTCGCTAAGCAAACATGTCGAAAGTGGTTTGGACGTTTCAGAAGTAGTGATTTTGACAAGGAAGATTAGGAGTGATCTAGGCCACCAAAATTTGAACATAAAATTTTTTGGATTTTACTAGCTGAAGACTCGTCGCAAATACTTCAAGAATTATTTATAACATTAGGAGTTTACTTGTAACAGTTGGGTCTTAAAACATTAGGAATGGTACATAAGCGATATTGGGTCCCATTATTATTATTATTTGCCTTGCGAATTATTTCTTCAACAGCAGAGTAGAAAAGGATTTTTATATAGAATTGTTAATGGCGATAAAAAATGGACTCATTACAACATTGACAATCCTAAACGCAGAAAGTCATGGGGTTAAGCCTGGTCAACCATAACTTCCGTAGTGAAGCCAAACATCAATGGTAAAGCTTATGCTGTGTATTTGGTAGGGTAGAGTAGGGTTGCCAGTTGGCCGGGAAATCCGGGATTGTCCCGGAACTTTCTTCCCGTCTCGAATTGTTCCCGTGTCCAGTAATTAAGCCTTGTTGTCCCGGTATTTTAAGTAGTAACTTAATAATTGTGTAGATTAACTAATAAAAATAAAAAATAACTGATACAAAATATGTGATATACCTAATTATATTACTTATACATTTATATTATGATGATGTTTTGATTTTTGAGCTTTGAACTTTATATATAGAGTAGAACCCGGTTAACACCGCACATTGATAATACGCCATTTTACGCCAGTCCCTGCATTCTAAGACATGTTTTCATACATTTCTTAACGTTTAATACGATCATCATTCCGTTTAATACGCTCTTCCGTTTAATATTTCCCTTTACGCGCCACGGGTTTGAGGTTTTGTTGGAATAAGAAGAGCCCATGGTACTACAAGGTTTTCCTAGATCATCTCGGCTAGATGTTCTTCCATCGAGAACGATGTAGCATCGTACTATATTCAATCAATAATAGCTCTAATTAAGACAGTGACACACAAAGTCTTTTTGTGTGTTATATAAGATTATTCACGGCATAGGTGATATTGATTACTCCATTCGGATTTTGACAAATGCAGATATTATCAGCTATAGATGAATTATGTTTTTTATTCCATCAAAGCGAGACGCAGGCGTAAATATAACATAAATTATGTTGAAAATATTGTACTTAGTAAAGCATCATAAATTGTTTGTCAACCAAAATAATTGCACTGTAACTACAAAATATTTAAAGTGATTAAATGTTAAAAGTAATTATTATAGTGTAATTATTATATAAGATTATAATACAATATCTACATATTTGAAAAAAGACAATACCTACATAATAATACTATTATTATTGTGTAACATGCGTGTAATTTTGCTTATCCTTTCAGCTTAAGACGCATTTTTAGTAAGGTCCCTGAAAAATCGTATTAACCGGGTTTTACTGTAGTATATGGAAGCGTTTGAGACTTTGGGAACAATAAGGTTTAAAAAGATGGGCATTCATATTACATACGGGGAATTAAACCTTTGGTAAAATAAAGTAAAAACTCTAATATCAATCAATTACCCGCAGCTAGTAAATTATCTATTTCATTAGGTGTGGGTTCGAATCCCGCTATGTCGTGAATTTTCGATTTGACGTTAAAATTGGTAATTAACTATTTCAATTAACTTCACCAACAATAATATTATTTATTAAAATTGGCCATGATGTATTTTATCTCTATACCTATTGTGTTTTAGAACCGCCACCTGCGCTACATATCACGTGTAACTACTCAGTCGAACAAGAAGCAGCTTTTAAATTTACATATTTTATAAAAATTGTTTATTTGTTGAAGATAATGTATGTAGAAACATTATGTATGTAGAAATATTATGTATGTAGAAACTTGTACTAAAATCGATAAAAATTATTCATTGGACTGTAATCGTGTTGACTGAAAAAATATCGAATTTAATTTAACTAACCAACAAGCATGTGATATTCGCTGTCGATTTTCTATGGTTAAACAATTCAAATACGCTCGTATCAGCTCAACGCAGATGGTAATGTTCCAGTCTTGTAAATTACATGAAAATAAATAATTTTTGTTGCCTTTAATTTTTCATGTACATACAAATCATAGATATTTGTTAAATTGTCGATTACTTTCTTTAAAATTATAAATATGCAGGAGTTTATCGAAATTACTTTATAACATTTTAGTAATTTTGTTATTTACAATATTCTTCCACATGCCCACGAATACGCCGTTTTATTGAATAAAATCCTATATTTACTAAATCTTAAGAAAATGGTACAAAAATACCTTTTTACTGTGGTAAAAGTTGGTAAAAAAAAATTATTTTTTACATATCTTCTTAAAAACATACACACATTAATAAAGTAACAGAGGGGGCATTACATATGAATGAAATATACTTTGTGTGGAAATTCACATCCTCTAGACGTCTAATGGACCCAAATATAAACTTATTAAAGGATCTCATTTTTTTGTGTTCTCTTAACGTGAAATGCCCCAGAATTGAGTTATTTATTCTCAATCGCTTTTTTTATAAAGATCAAAAGATATATCGTAGTTCTTACCCAAATGTGAGTAGACCTCGTTCTATCTTGAAACATTCTGATCTTGTCCAAGATCCATAAACCACTTCCTCATCTATTGGGACCCCTTCATGTCGTGGCACATAATCGTCACTGGCATATCGACGGCCTTTTCTACCTAGCTTTTCTTTCTTTCTTTTACTTCTAAGGCTGATTCCTGATGAAAAACCATAAAACAATATGATACTAACATTTTTCTCAAAACGAATGGAAATTATTTTATGTGTAACTTTAGTACATTGTTTAATAAAATTATCTAAAATGTTATAATAAAAACCACTAGTACAAAAATATGAACAAAATTATAAAATTCTATATTTTAATATAAAGTATTAATTACCTTCTTCATCTTCATCTGAATCAGGCGTAACCTCCATGTCAGACATTTCCATTGGACCATCATCATGTCCATATCTTTTAATTATTGTTCTTTTTCTTGGTTCTGTTACTATTAAATCTTCGTCTTCTTTCTTTTCTGTAGTATCAATTTCGGCTTTCTTAGCCCATTTATTCCAAAAATCGGGGTCTCTTATGTCAATATCCGATCTTTGGTCTGTAGCTGCGAAGCTAGCTTTCGAAAAAGTAGATCCTTTTTCAGACTCCATTTGAATGACCTGCGTTCTTCGCGCTAGAATCATTTCAATATCTTCTTCACAAAATTTATCACCGGCATTATCTTCATCCATAACAGCACCATAAGCTCCCTTTTTCAGAAGGTCTTCAATTTCTTTTTTTGACAATTGTTTTAGGCCAGTTTCCTTACCCTGTGAAGTATTCATGCTTTGCAATATAGCTTTATCCAATCCCAACTTTAAAGATGCCTTATCAAACATTTCCCTTTCATATGTATTTCTGCATATCAACCTATATATTTTAACCATTTTTTGTTGCCCGATACGATGACAGCGGGCTTGAGCTTGCAAATCGTTTTGTGGATTCCAATCGCTATCATAAATAATAACAGTGTCGGCAGCGGTTAAATTAATACCAAGACCACCGGCTTTAGTGCACAACAAGAATACAAAGCGATCAGAATCGGGCTTTGAAAATCTGTCAATTGCTTCTTGCCTTAAGTTGCCTCTTATTCTACCATCAATTCGTTCAAACGGATATTTTCTGTATAAAAGATAATCTTCTAATATGTCAAGACACCTTACCATTTGACTGAAAATTAGGACTCTGTGACCACCAGCTTTTAATTTAGGTAATAATTTATCAACTAAAACCATTTTTCCGGAAGACTGAATTAGTGCTTTATAATATGCTTCCTTATCTTCACCGTTAGCTTGTTTATAGTCAAATTGTATTTGATCTTCGGCGCCATTAAGCAAGTATGGGTGTATGCAACACTTTCTTAACTCCATCATCGTATTCATTAAATTAGGAATGTTCGCAGCTGATGCTATACCTTTTTGAAGAAAACTGAAATTTCTTTCCAATATAGCTCTGTAGTACTTTTTCTGGATGTTTGTCAATTCTACTTCTATAATAGTTTCCTCTTTAGGAGCTAAAGTTTTTTCGACATCTTCCTTTAATCGACGTAACATCATTGGTTTAAGAAGAGCTTGTAATTTAACAACTTCCGATTCTGATTTTAATTGACCAAATTCTGTTAAAAAGGCATCACTGCTCGAAAACTGAGAAGGTTCCAAGAAATTAAGTAATGAAAATAATTCGTTGACATTATTTTGCAAAGGCGTTCCAGATAATAGAACTCTATGTTCTAAATGAAGCTGCCTCAAACCTTCTAATAATTTACAATTTCGATTTTTTAATCTATGAGCTTCATCTATAACACACAAACGCCAGTTAAAAGACTTTAGTTCTTGAAAATCTGTTACTATTATTTCAAATGTTGTAATCAATACATTGAATTTAGTGATTTCTTTTATTGGTTCACCCTTTTCATTTTTGTAATAAAATTCATACTCTTGTAACATACTCTTACTTTGCTGAGATCCATGGTAGACTACTACATTCATTTCAGTCCAACCTTCGAATTCTCTTTGCCAATTGGGAATTGTTGACAGTGGTGCAATTATAAGAAAAGGTCCCCTTATACCATATTCCCATACCGAATTTACAAAGGTTAAACTTTGAATAGTTTTACCCAATCCCATTTCATCAGCTAAAATACAATTACGGTTGTTATGCCAAGAGAATAGCAACCAATTCAAACCTTCTAATTGGTATGGCCTTAAAGTGTTTCCGCCCTTATACAATGGTGATTCCTTCAGTTGTGTCCATTGGTCAGCAGAAGGTCGTTTTTTAAACTTCCATTTCTCTTTCGGAGGAATTTCGCTAAATATTTTGTATTGTTTTATTTTATCTACATCAATATCTTCTTCTAATTCCCATGTACTGTCTTCATATTGTAAACTTTTCCACTTAACTAAATAATGTTTTACAACTGTATTATTAGCTGGATCTTGATTTTCCGACATGTCTAATATTCTTTCCACTTCCACATAATCAGGATTAAATGGTTCATCATCAAGAAGTTCGAAAATATTCATTTGTTGAGCTTGCTTCTGTTTAAATCGTTTTATTTTAGAATATATTCGTTTGTCTCCTTTATAAAGTTCTTCTTCTGTTTTCCATTCACAATGCAAATAAGAAAAATTCCTATATTTGACAAAATATTCTTCAACGTCTACTACAATTGTCTTTGGCAATATTTCTTCACCACTTTCTTTTTCCGAGTCTAATTTTATATTTTCCTTCTTCTGAACATCTTGGTCTTTAGAATCGTTATTTATTATTTCAATATTTTCATTTGCTTTTACAGTTTCTTCATTTGTATTTTGAGATTCATTTTCTTGCGTTTCTTGGACAGAATTAGATACATTTTCGTCTTTTTCTTGTTTTATATTTTTCTCGCTTACATCATTTTTTATTTCACGTTTACCCATACGACATGCTAGTACGTGTTGTACTATCATTGAGTCCTCTTCAGTAGTATTAACGTACATGTAGTTTGGTTTTGGTGTAAGTTCGGGTCTATTAACGTCTTTAGTATCAAGGCTTAAATCGTCAAATTCTCTTTCTTGTTTAGGAGTGGCCATTGTAAATTCATCATCGGACAAGCGTAATAACACGTCATCCGTATACTTTTTACGTTGAGTATTTCGAGCTGAACGTCGTTTTAAGCTATCATCACCTTCTGGAGGTGGTGACGGAGGCGGAGTTGACATCAAATCATCGGGTTCTCCATCCGAATCGGGTATTAAACCACCTCGACGCTTTCGCTTCCCACTTGGCGTTTTTTTAGTTAACACTTTTTTACAACTTCCTCCTCCTGAATTTCTTTTCTTTGTGGACTTCTTTTTCATATTGACAGAATCTAATTCATCTTCTTTATCGATAAGATCTTTTTTCGCTTCTGCTTCTTCTAATAGATCTTTTATGGCTATTTTTGACACTGGAATATCATCAAAATCGGTAACGTTTGTATCATCTAATGATGGTAATTCTTGGTTAAGTGATATACTAGATTTGGACGCATCATTTACTAAAGCACTTTTATTGAATGTCTCGTCGTTTAAATTATCTATATTGTCTCTATCCAGAGATTCATTATAAGTTGTTGTATCAGCATGCATTTCTGATGTACCTTTTTTGACATTCCTTTTTCTCTTTGGAGCATTAGGATCTTTTGGTTCTCGTTTCTTTCTTTCTTTTACCGGTTTATCCCCCAATTCTTTGTCTTTAAGTTCTTTCGGTATTCGAGGTTTTCTTTCTTTAGTCTTTCGCGGAGCCCTCTGCTTTTTTACTTTTCCTGCGCTCATTTCATCTATTGATAATGCACTACTGTCTAAATTCGTAATATCTTCAGTTGCTTCCGCGTCTATTTCAGAATTGCTTTGTAAACCAGTTCCTGCAGTGACGCAATCTTCAGACACAGGCAACTGATCTAAAGGCTGTGAAATTGCAGATAATTTATCCTTTTTAACGCGCGGTTTTCTTGGCTTTGCGGGTCCTTTTCCTCGGCCACGACCTGTCGTACTTGTCACTTGAGGACTTTCAACCATTTTTGAGCCATAAATGGGATTCTGCAGTATACAATTTGGTCCTCCACTACATTTATCATTAGTTTCATGTTGTTGTAGCATAGACAGCCTGTCTTGTAAACAACGCACCTTTTCTTGATTTTCATTTGAAGGTGGTAAACAATATATTTCTTGTATTTGTTGTTGTAATGCTGCTCTTTCCTGATGGTGAGAAGCTGAGTATAAGCCTGGGTGAGGCATATTGTTCGATCCCATTACAATCATGTTCGGATTCATGTTATGAGATATATTTGTCATAACAGGTTGACTTGATGACAAACTAGGACCATGCATATTTTGGGGGTTAAGAGGCATTCCCACTTGAATATTAGGTATACTTGTTGGAGCACTTGTTTGTACACTGGCTATGTTACTTGGTGAATTGTGTAGATTTGGTTGAATATTTCCTAGCATACCTGGCACATTAGGCGGTAAGCACGTCAAATTGCCTTGTTGATGTTGAATTGGCATAGTCGATGATACAGTATTAGTAAGATTTGGATGTTGTAGTGAATGAGATGTTTGTATAGTATTTTGAATATTTGGTACTGTTGGTGTAACTGGTTGTGAACCTGTTTGAAAAGTGGGAGGAACATTCAAATTTTGATTACTCGGTATATTTGTAGAAATATTAGAAACTAAATTTGGAGGAACCCCTTGAGGCAACATATTTTGCATATTTGGAAATGAGTTGTTTTGATACCCTTGGCTTCTTGAAATATTTAAATTTGATGTATTCTCATATTTATTAGGTGCGTTAGCAGGTAGTGGATGAGCCAAAGAAATATTTACTTGCTGTGGAGTGCTGCTTGGCGGATGATCAGTAGTAGCATCAACCTTTACTGGACCACTTGGCAAAAGAGTTCCTTGGGGTCTTAATGTGTCATTATTGTTTTGTTTGTTGATATTTTCACTTTGTGCAACTTCCGATTTACTATCATTTATCGTACTTTCACTTTTTTTATCTTCTTTGGAATGTCCAATTGTTTCGAAAATACCTTCAGTAGTCAGTTGACTATGAGTGTTATTTTCCTTCTGTTCTACTTTTTCAGCAGACACGCTGGAAGTATTCGTTGTAGTAGTGGTTGTAATGGTAGAGTTATTTAAGCTTACAGAAGTCCCTTCTTTCTGGGTGCTTGTCATAAATCTCATAGTAGTATTGTCATCACTCTCTCGAGACGCTCTGTCATTATCAGGCTTAATTTTATCTAAGTTTTTATTTTCATTATTAGTAACAGAAATTGTACATCCTTTACTTTGCTCTGGTTTTAATACTTGCATTGGTGGTGTGTCTAAAGTTTTGGATACTGGTTCTGGATTTGCTGTCGCACTATTTATTGGAGTAGGGATTTTATTTTGATTCCATTGTGTTGGAGAAGATACTATATTATGACCAACTACTGGCGAAGCAGGATTACGTTGAAATGTGTATTCTCCACTTGTTGGCAAAACCATTTGCTCTAATGCTTGTAGAGTATTTTGTGACGTAAATGATGCAGACACTGGAGGACCTGAACCAGGAGATTGTTGTACAACATTACGTGTACTTAGAGGCGACGCACTTGGCCCTTTAACGGGGGACATAACAGGTCGCGGTGAAAGCTGAGGCTGTGATTGAGGTTGCTGTCTTGGTGATACTTGTGCCCTTGGTGACATTTGAGGTGATAACTGAGGAAATGGTGGTCGATATTGAGGACTCCCTGTTTCAATACCTCCTGGTTTAACTGAGCTATATTGATTTGTCACATTGACATCAAGAGGATGTTGCACTTGATGAGGTTGGTAATTGATTGGGACTGAATGATGTGGTGATCCATAAGGCATTTGAGATGGAACAGCATGAGACGGTCCTACAGAAGAGGGAGGTACTTGTGGTTGACGAGGAACATGATGTAGGGGAGAAGCTCCTGCGTGATGCAAATGTGGATTAGGGTGGCTTTGTATTCCTGGTCCAATACCCCCAGCATGGCTGGGTATATTTTGATGAGGTTGATGTTGTGGTATTGCACCATGAGTTTGCTGGTTATGGGGCAAACCATATTGATGAGCATTGACTTCCATTTGCTGATGATAAGTTGGATGTTGAGAAATTCTTGTTGCAGATGGGGGATGCATTTGCGTGTAGTTGGGATAATTCTGAAAAAAAAATGTTATTATTTTATAATTTTTAATACATTAATATTACAAATGTAAAAACTTAAAAAAAGTATTTACCTGTTGTTGTCCATAAATTTGTTGTGATGTTGGTTGTGGAAAATGAGGTTGTCTTGGAATATATGCACCATTCTGTGCTTGTAGCCCACCTATGCCAGACACCTAAAATTTAAGAGAAAAAAATAAAATCACTATTTCCTTTTTTTTCATCAATATAATATTAAGTTGTTGTCAATACACACCTGCTGAGGTGGATATTGATGCATCTTTTGTTGATGTTCATAAGAGTGCCTGTATCCTGGTGTGATTGGTGAATACCTGTTTGCTCCTGGGGCACCAGACCACACCCCCATGTCTGCAATACCTCAAAATATTTTGACATTGCAATTTAATAACAAAATTAAAAAATACAAGAATAAAGTTTGCAACTTACCTTGCTCAGGAATGGTATACATTGGTTCCGGGCCAGGGTGATAGCTTGGATATGAATGTGAAGGATGATGATGTGATGGATGAAGTGGAGCATGAGGTGGTTGAGGTAATCTAGGACGCGGCGGATAGCCACCGTAATCATGGTACTCTGGTCCGGGTGGACCAGTACCAGGATTAGGCACGGGCTGTGCATTGCTAGGGATGCCACCAGGACCTCCACCCCCAAACGATGCCAGTTTTTGTATTGTTCCTTCTTGTGGCACACTATTTGGATTGTATGGTTGCCTATAACTAAACAAAAGCAGGACAGAGATCAAAATTATTTTATACATAAGAATTCTAAAATGTAGAAAAAAAATTAAATATGTAAAATTTACCTATTCTCAGAAGAATCTTTATTATCTCCTGTTACTCCAGATGTAGAACTACCAGCAAAGCTGTCTGCTCCACCAAGATCAGTAAGTCCTTCCAACATACCGCTTCCATCATCACCAAATAAATTATATGAGTCCATCACTCACTTAAGAGTGAATTAGAATAAGTTTGTATTGAATGTTCCATAGATAAATTAAATCACCCATCTTAATCTGAAATAATAAAAATATAAAACATCACCTTCAATGTTTCTTTGTAAGTCTTTTCCAGATATTAATGTATGAAACAAAGTTTTCTTTCCCTTTCTTACAAAAATTTGGCTTTAACTTTATACAGAAAAGGATTCTTGAAGCTAATATTTTCAAAATATAATGCTTTATATTTGATTTGAAACAATGTAAATTGTTTCAAATCAAACTTTCTCTTACAATAATTCTACCACATCAATACTTAATTAATACTAGTCAAAATACTATTAGTTGTAAATTTGTCCAATTAAACTCATAAAAAAGAGAATAAATACCATGAATAAAAAAATATAGGTCACAGGATAACTGCTAGTTTATATAAATAATCAGTTATCTTTGTCTTACAGACTTGTAATCAAATCTTTAGTTAATACTAAATAATATAAATTCTAAATAAATAGTAAACAACAATAAATAAGAGTTAATTATTATAATCATATGTAAAAATTTAATAAAAACTGAAAGAAAAGGCATTCAAAGTAAATAAAAGCTTCAAGATTACAGTATATATTTAATATACTAAAAAAGTAATTAAACTATTTTTATTCAAAACATCTAAAAGTTATTCAATTTAATTGCCAAATTAATGTTTTGCTTACAATTTTAATAATGAATAATTGTAATGTTACCACCAGTTTTAGTTACATATTAACATTTTACTGTCATAATATTGTTATGCAATGAATATCAATTATTATTAATGTAATTTGTAACAAATTGAGCTTATAACAAAAGTTGAGTATTCAATTTTAATTATTACAATGCATATCCCCAATATAATATTATAATGCATTACCAAACTTTTAGGAACAACAAAAAATTATCACTGGTTATAGATTTGTACATTAGATCAACATCAGATTAAAGAAAGTATGAAAGAAGTGCTGATTTAATTTGCCTCGACGTGTGGTTTGTAATAATATTATAATGGACTAGAGGTCTTTCATATGTTATCACATCTTTAAAATAAAACCTTTATAGGATAGTGTAGCATTCTAATTGCAAAAAAAATTGTAAAATTATTTTATTTGTATACTTTTTCATTATGTATTGTTTAATGTCAATGTTTGGTGTACATTTACAAGTGTTCCATTATATCTAAAATATTTACTAAAAGGGTAACTATGAAAATTTCTCAAAAGGTAAAATTCAATCATAAAAAATGGTTACTCAGTAACAGTTTATTCATAAATATTTTCCATATTGAAGTTGGTTATAAACTCATTTATTTCATTGCATAAAATAATAAAGTTACATTATTCCAAGGGTTTTATAAAAGTTGACTTATACATTTAAAACATTAATTATGTAGGCTATCTACTATTGATTTTATCATTAAAAATTATTTAAGCCTCAGATTATAATATCAGAGTTTTCAAAAGAGAAATGCAGAAAACATAAAACATGAAGGATTTCTATAAATTATTTTATGTTTTACAGTTTAACAATAATGATCAGTAAAAGTAATAATTTTTTTAGATAGGTTATAATAAAAGTAGCTCCTATAACAAAAATAATACATATCTTAACTACTTTTTAACTTCAATTGGTAAATATTTTAATTATAACAAAAATAAAATAAACCAAACAAGTCCATTTTCCATAAATCATACTTACTAGTGCTGCAATATTTACATATATTTCATTGTATTGTAAATAATATACATAACTTAAAAATATATATATTACTTGACTGTTACATAATAATTTCAATAATTTTATCAATTTGAATACTACAATTTTACATACAAATAGTTAAAATTTTTCTTCTAATATTTTTTTATTATTTTACCTTGGTGAGTGATAGGGATTGAAGAAAATCTTCTTCAAGTTTAATAACATATTCATTTTATATAGATGTACATAATTTTTAAATTTAAATCACTAAATTTTAACCAAAACATTAACATTTGCAAATGGAAAAAATTCTATTGTTGTACATAATATCTTTTGAAATAAACGTGTTTAGTTTGGAGAAAAGATAACAGGTATAATGCTTCATAGTTCCATATTTTCAAATCTTCCTTTTTGAAGTTTTTGCTCGTACAACCAAGGGGAAAAGCTATACGCTTATGGTGGTAGTATAACATATAGCGTTACAACTTCTCCCGTTCAGTTATACAGCGTAAGAGAATAGTATATCTTCTTTATTGTCGATCCACGTTAAGTTACTTTTACTATTAAATAGTACTTTAAAATGAGTATTTTACAATAAGATATTATACACATACGAATAAAAAATAATATGTACAGGTAACTGATTAGAAATAAAACTCCTTATCACTTCTAAAAACAACATGTTCCTAGCGTCTAGAACACTGCTATGTAGCACCTAACTAACCGCAGCATAATGTATACCTACTATAGGCAGTGACTATAAAATAATATCACACAATATATATCGAATAAAATAATCATTCATTACTAATTTACTACAAAGTATCCAAAAAAGTAAAATGTTAAAATGTTATTTTATTTCATAACAAGTTACTTACTGTAAGCGCCACACAATACGATTGATCACAAAATGGATACCATATTTCAAAGAACCGAACGCTGATTAAAAACGTTTAATAAACAGTCTATAACAAATTATTCAATAATGGTATACGTATTTACTATTACTTATCAAGCGATGAGATTCCAAGCAATCAAATTGCAAATTATCTCACAATATTTAGATCATTAGTATCGTAGCCACTACACTCCGTCCATTTTGTTTCCCTTTGCGACTTGAGAGTTGAGACTGCGAATATTTAATTTTTTTAATAGGTGACTAAAGCATTTGTTATTCAGCCAATCATAAATAAATAGATAGATAAATCTAGATTGTTAGATATCTGTCTATCTAATAAATATGGAAATTACACTAAAAATAAACTATCAACTAAATTTAATCATAATTTTTGTTTCTTTAAAGAAAAAAAAATAAAATTGCCAATTTATATCTAAGTTATCTATCTTGTACATTAGATATTATCCATATCAATGGCGCATTAAAATCAGGGATGTTTATTTATCATTTTTAACGAAACCAATTAAGAGTGCTTCATTTAATGTATCTATCTAATTAATAAGTAAATATAGCATTCATAAATCGAATTTCGTAAAATATAATTAGTGTGGCATATTTGGAAAACACGTTTGTTTTTGCGAATATCTTTTAGAGGAAACGGGTAACGTCGATAAAGAATACGTTAAATTATTGGAAATTTAATAAACTATAGATAATAATTCCAAATATCAATTGTAACAAAAATCAGGAACCTTGTGAAAACGCCTATCAAAGTGAATAACTCCAAAAACGAGAATTGACTTGAGGTGCAGATAATTTGGAATATAGTATTCCTCGCTTCTAATCTCAAGTTTTTAATCATCACTACATTTTAATTACAGAAAAAATAATGTTACATCATTATATTTCAAATTTTCAATGAAATTTGTACCCAGTTTTCCTTTTTACTTAAATCCACAAGTATAAATAAAAGTAAATATAAAAGCCTGTAAATGGGCCACGGCTGGGCAAATGTCTCTTTTTCTATTAAGGAGAAGTTTATAGAGCTTAATCCACCACGCTGCACCACTGCGGATTGGTAGATATACGTCAGTGGATATGTGTCAGAATTTTTTTTGTCACTTTCACGTTTCTTCACAATGTTTTCCTTCACCACCGAGCACGAAATAAATTTTAAAATAAATTAATTTAGCACTTGAAGATTCAGCCGTTCTAGCCAGGATTTGAACCGGTGACCTTTGGTTTAGATCGACGTTTTCACACCTCTAGACCACCTCGGCTATAAGTAGTAAAATAGAACCTTGTTAGCCCTAATAATTTTCCTTTTAAATTTTAATCAAACGCGGAAAGAAACACTAACAGATGGATGTGCTGAAATAATATGGGTTCCGTTTTGATCCTATCCTAAAAATTCCTATAAAATTCGAATATAGATTGCATTCCGAATTATATACACTGTCGGTATTCTACATTAGCAATATACTATAGTTAGAAAGTCAGCATATTTGGGATACTTAAGGGAATGTGGAATACCTTGATATCTAGAAAAGTGTAAACGCTATCATCGTTTTTTTGCCGTTAGCATAAAGTAATATGATACACAAATCCATCAAATATTGAAAACAGGACCTCAACT
>DVXP01000195.1:0-25021 GCA_018235645.1 Junonia grisea | reverse complement strand
AAAGTTTCTATATACTTCCGGGAAACTTCGTCCACTAATGCTTGATTCTGTGAAATGAAATGATTCATTCAATTATCGCTAAAATTTAAAGCCATGATTTGAAACACCAGTAAATCATCTATATATGACAGAATGGGATGAATCAATATACTTTTAGTAGAAAAAATTGAAACATTTAAAGTAAATTAATTTAACTAAATGATATGTCAGAATGGAATGGTTCAAAACGCTTTTGGTCGTCTAAAATGCTTTAGGCATGTAACTTACGAATTGTTGAGGATAGTCGTCCATCATAGAGCTGGACATATCATCATCTCCGTGAAGATTCCCTCCTGGGGAGTACATGCTAAGGTCTGCTCCTTGCTGCATCAGAGCGCTTTGGATCATCGATGTTGGTAAACTGAGGACAAACACATTAATATTTTGTTAAAACTTTGCAGATTAAATATGGTAAAAAATTGAAGTTGGTAAGTATAGAATTTTAAATTTCCTTCATTAGCTACATTACAACATACCCAAAACTCATTTCCTGTTCCTTTCTCTCGTGTTTCCTCTTATGAGTGAAGATCTGGCTGCTGGAGTGCAACACGTAGTTACAATGAGGTCTGATGCAGTGGATGTGGTTGCAAGTCCTACTGAACCTACAGTCGCGGTAGGGACAGGCCTCGTTCTTCATATACTTCTTGAAACCGTCTTTGGAGAGGGCCTCATCTTTGATATGGTAGGTCTTGTGTTTCTCTGTAAATAATACATTTAGAATAAATGTTTGTGCTAATAGAGACTTTTGATAAAGAGTGCTCGTTTTTGTTGGTTTAAAATTTTATCAATAGCTTTTCGTCGCGACTTCACCTGCGTTTATACAACTCAAATAAAACTCATTGTGAAAAAAAAATTCTCGTTGTTTGAATAGTTTATCTGTTATTCGGGATGGAGACAAATCCAATAACAAAGGTTATAAATCGATCTGGTCGTTCTTGAGTTATTAACGGTGTACCTTGTGGTGGTGACTTTATTTTACTAAATAATAGAGATAATCTTCTAACTTTGGTTATTAATCTGACTTACCCATATCAGCTTTATTCTTAAAAGTATACGTGCACCCAGGTCTCCTGCAGTGGAAGTGGGTGGTTCTCTGCCCAGCGAAGATGCAGTGTGGTGCGGCACAGCTCTCAGTGGCCCTGAACCTTTGGAAGCCTTCCTGGAGTATCGCTGAATCCTTGCGGTGGTAGTTCGCGTGCATTTGTACGTCCGATGTGGATATGTACACCTGAAAGATTTTTAGTTTTTTGTTGTAGATTTAAGAAAAAATGACGAGGTAATTTAAAATGTAGATTAAGGGTTACATAAATTACATGAGAATAATTTCTCTAAATTTATTTTTATATGAAATTAATTATTTTCTTCTTTTAATGGACAATTTGAGACAATAACTATAGCTAAAATAAAAGATAGTCAACATTTTTCACTTTATTCGGTTACTATGTTTTCCATTATAATAAATAGAATACATTTCCTACCTTATCACAGCCATCTTGTATGCAATGGTAGTGGGTTTGACTCCGGTTGTGAGGACAGTCACTGAACCGCTCTGAGCAGTCGTCAAGAGGCGAGTAACGCATGAAACCATGCGCTAAAGATTCATCGCGTTTCTTGTGCCACTGTAATTAAACATGTATTCATATTAATAAATATCGCAATTATTACTCAGCTAAAATATAACTATGAAATCATTTAAATGTAAAAAAGATATTACTTTAAGCTAAACTTCATCGTTTCAGAAAACAACAAAGCTTTAAGGGAACACAATAGCTTGAGACCTATTTTGCATTAATTTAAAAGAATGAAAGTAGTAACAGAATACCTTAAAATGTCTAATCATTTCCTCTTTCTTGCAGAACACCCTGGCGGTGCAATCCATGCAGTGGAAGTGCTCCCGGTAGCCCAAGTCCTTGCAGTACGATGATCCACATTCTAATGTTGAACTATATCTGAAAGCACAAAATATTATTAATACACATCTATAACTACTGTTTTACGAAAAAATGCATGTTTGAAAGTGCATATAAATCCCACAATGAAAAAAAAAGCAAAAAGACACGTCTACTAATTTAGCAAATATTGACATTTAACACGAGTGATAATCCAAATCATGTGTAGCATTAAAAGAACAATAATAATATTGGGTACTCTAGACTGTACAAATAACACCTAAGATATACCTTATTAAATTTTATCTCTAAGATTATATCTGACATTAAACCCTTACCTTTTGACATATCTGGAGTAATCCACGGTCGTTTGCATAGAATTCTTCCGAGCTTGATCCAAATGATTCAAGGCTGACAGCAGGCCTAAACAATAATAAAAAGAATTCGTTACGAAAAAAAATATATACTTATATTATGCTAATACCCAAAACAACAATAAGCGATACGCTCAACCATTCCTTTTCCTCCAAACTTATTCTTTTGTTTGGAACAGTCAAATCACCTCCATGCATCATATTCAACCGAACAATGTAGTGTTTTCATCGTGTAGGAAATATTTAATAACATCCAAGTCACTATGATTCAAATCGCCGCCGTTTTCGTTATAGTCTCGGCGTATGTTTTTAGTTCAAAAGGAACTTAAACTAGCTCGTGAAACCGGCCCCTCCCCACATCAAGTTTTGGTGTATCAAATAAATTATTATGGTAATTAATCAATGTTTTCTCCTAGTCACTCTGGGCTATGCCATTGTGAGTGATCGTTGACTCGTCTACGTATATTACATCACAGAAGTGTTTTTGTAAATCAACTCTTTTAAAATGGCGGTCGATTTTATCAGTTAATAAAAAATCTGTATCTATCGGTATTAATACGTTTATTACGTTATCTGTCGGATTGGACTGTATCTAGATTTCCTAATCCTCTGCAGAGCGATATAATAGGTTTAAGAGGTTTCTTAGAATTTATATTGTTTCGCCTTTTTACAATTAGTCCAGACTTGTCAGATTGGTGTTACTTTTTGTTGGTTTTAAAAAATTGATTTCGCCACATCTACCGATCCGAGCTCGATGTATCGCTAACAGTTATTGTATTAATGAATCTTTCATTTCAGTACAATCGGAACCTACAGACGTGGTATGTCGAAACACAGTCTCTCCGTATTTTTTACAGAACAGTTTTGAAAGACGAATTAATACCTATACTTATGTAGATTAGCGTTCACAACACAATGGATGTTAACATACAGCTTGATAATTTGGTGTGTTACATAAGACGTGCATGAATACTCGTGATTGTAATAATAGGCAAGCGACTAGCGAGAGCAGGTTATTATAAATGAGGGAGAGAGATCACTTGGTCTTAAGTTTCTCGTTTCGAGCGTTAATAGCTCACGATTTTGTAAGTGATTGTGCGAAAACTATATAGAAATGTGTATTGTTACGTCGATACGTGTGTGAAGCGGATTTATTGCCCTTAATTCGTGGATTTGATTAGAATGATGGCTGGTGAAATATGAATTCGGAACAATGGCGCTTTGTTTCGAACCCCAAACACGAATCGGTTCTTAATTATATTTTTCTTCCATTCGAAACGATGATATTCTTTGGATCACAAAATTAGTTTTTACCAAAAAACATACAACAATTAAAACATAATAAAACAGCAATAAAGATTAGTAAAACAATGAATTATAAAACAGCGGAAAAACAACAATCAGCTAAGACACTCAAACTAAACAAAATCCCAGACAGTCATAAACGAAATACATCAACCGTTAAAAAACATCCCAACGTCTTTTAAACCAATTCCGACGTTATGAACATCTAATTTTCTCAAATGTAAATTCACATCATCTCATTTGACGGCTGCCACGATATAAAAATAAGCTGATGGTGAAAACAAAAAAGACAATGGGGAACGCGAGACCGCATCAGATAATGTTGGACATAATAAACATTTATACTAAGGTGGTTTTTTAGGAAATTTCGTAAGATATTGTGCCGGTTCATTCAACCGAAACAATGGGGTCCTCATAATGTTCAACATAATGGGTTTTTGAATTCACCCAGTGGAACCATACGTTACGATCGAAAGTCCTTAGTCTCATCGGATTCAGAGAAACGGGTGTGTCTGGACTTCCTATACTTTTCCAAATGGCCACTGATTTCGAAATTATTTTAATACAATGCCTCAATCAATATCCGTTTGAAAGTAACAAACGATTTCGTCTGACCCTCACGAACTTTGTATTTTTAGTCTCTAAAATATTTAATATCTACTAAAACGTTTATGAACTTTCAAACCAATGGAATATCGAAATTAATTTGGTAGAATAAATATAAATCATATTACAGTTTATTATTATAAGTAGTTCGTTTTATTTATTTCAATTTAAATTCGTCTTAGCGCGATTGCCTAATCGCTTATTTAGAGTTCTCGATTGACTTCAAGATAACTACTTGATGGATTTAGTGTTCCTATTTTAATCGCTTCGAGATAATTTGTTAGACGTTTTTTTGATTACGCTTCTGTTTCTGATTTATATAAAAGGAGTTATTGCTTGTTACATAAGTTTTTTCGTTAGTATTTAAAGAACCGTTACTAATATTAGAAACGCAAAAGTAACCTTGTCTGTATGTTTGTCTGTATAACGGAAAATAGCAATTTTTTAAATACTTTTCCCACGTTATTTCGTGAGACCAGTATGACACTAAACTATCTTCGTAATCCATTTCTGACATTCGCCGGACTAGATTGATAAATGTCAAAACTGTTCAATCTTCGACTTAATCTTCAGCTGTAACAGTTATTTTAAGTAAGTTGAGCTATTTAAAAAGATGCTTTAATTTAATATTTCTATCCACTAACATAACTAATAGGAACTCGTCTATATCTCATTACTTTTTGTAACAAGACTTACAAGACATTTGTTTGATAAATAAATATCCTATAATTGCGAGTTGGATGTTTCTTTTAGATAATCCGCGGTCATTATGCGCTCTCACAATGAAGTAATACAGTTCTAATAAGAACACATTTATTTCCCCTTGCCCATCTAGAATCTGATTATTATCAACGAGTTCAATAACTGCATCATCAATTCTTCGCATCCGCGCTCGGTCTTCCATCTCAATTGACATTTATTCCCTGCAAGTATCTCTAAAATGTAAATGTGGTTACACGCACCAACCCACAACTTCATAATTCTACCGTCCCGAAATTTATCACTCGATTTTACTCAAACGTAATAGAGGCTATATTCAAAATAACCGACGATAAGACATTCGTGTCTTTCGCCACGCATGTCTGCTGTTGCTTGATCCATCGATTTCATTGGTTTATTAAGATCGCGTATAGATCCGTGGGGTCTCGCTTCACTGGTGGGATGTTATAGTAAATTTCATAGCGCTATGAAAGAGGCAATGAGGCGGGGCTATAGGTGTACGTACGGACAAAGATCTGGCTATTGACACACACTATAACCACCTACTTTGGGCTTATTAATGAACGTGTACAAATTCATATGTAAATATTCTTTAATACAGATATGACGTAATATTATAATTACAGTGAATAAGAAACTGATTTTAATATCGAACACGAGCTGAATTATGAGCACAACAAAGAAGACGATCCATAGGGTACGTTCGTAATAAATTAAAAACAATTACAACCCCGACTTAATTCAATTGACATTAATAAAACAAAAATGGAAACCACTCGAGACGGAGAGGCATATCAAGAATCTGAAGCCGCTTAAAACAAAACGAAACGAAACGCAAAAATGCCCACAGATATTATTGATGATAAAGATTACAAAGGAAAATGAGTAAAGTAAAAGAAACACGACTTTGAACATATTTCTGAGTACGTGCATTTATGGAGGTTCCTTGATGTTTAATTGAATTAAAATAGAATCATATGCCCGAGATGAATCATAATGTTCATTGTTGATAGCGTCAATGTGTGCCCGTGTTTTATTTACAGTAGATAACATTTCGGTAAGATCATTATAGTCCTTATCACGTTTAATTACGGCTGATTTTGATTCTAGTGGATCTTTATTAAGTGAACTATGATTGGTAATAGCGTATTTTATTAAAATACATTCGTTCTCTGATTCAGCGATATGATAATGAATTTTTACGTCTATTTCGAGTATTCGATCGGAGATTGCTTGTAATATTTCGTTTTCCTGTACAGATAAATACATATATTCATATCTCATTGTTATTTCGCACCGTGGGATCTTTTTGTGTTCGAATAGCGAGATCGGTAATAATTTAAAATGTATGCCGATCTTTTTGTGTTAGTTTGTTTTGTTCGGTTTTTTGTTAGCTCGTATACAGAAAACGTGTATTCGTCTCAATATCTATGATTATGATTAGATCTTTTGAAAATTAATTGTGATCGTTTTGTTGTATATTTAATTTAAGTAATTTATATACACAAGGTTTTAGCGAAGGAAAAGGTATAATTTGGTTGAATAAAATATTACCATAGTGTTAGCTTTATAGGACCAGAATCTTTTTGTCAATATATTTTGGCCATTCTTGGCACCTAATTCTATATCCATTACTTACGAGTAGTGAAATAATGTCTAATATTATTTTTAATATTATGGTTTGAACTATCATTCGTTTCTTAAATCGTTAAAAAATAAAACGAACACAAACGAAAACATTTCGACTCAACCTAATAAGGTTAATAAATCATCGATGATTCGCATTGTATCGTCGGATACTTAATTATTCGTATTAAGTAAGTAAAGACCATTAATTACTTAGCAATATGGAGGGAGACGTTTACACAGCGCAGGCGCTCATAAACTCCGGTCGGCGGATGAAAGAAAGAGATAATTATGAACGTACGCATGCGTAGATCAAATCGGACCATCGATCGATTGAGGATCGAGATATCTTCAATCGATTTCCGATTCGAATGCAACTACTGCGTCTACTTCCCTTTGGTTATTCGAAAATTGCATTAGTAAGTACTTCTTACTGTACTCAAAATTTTCGCGTAATCGAAACGATAAATCGAGATCTCGAATTCGAATAACGACTACTGGACCTTGTCTATGTCCCTTCGGGTATTCCAAATTTGTGTCGACGCTGATTTTAAATAGTCACGTTCTTTATTTAAATTTATGTTTTTTTAGTAATAATTAAGTTACGATACACAAGCGTATCGAGAAATCTAGATGTCAATCGATTTCATGATTCGAATAGCAATTGTGTCAGGATGATTACCAATTAGAGTTTTTCCGATTTCGTGTTAGTTTTCAAGTGATTTTTCTATATTCAAATTGAAACAAAACGCCGATAAATAGTAATCACAATACACAATAGAGTCGATAAATCTTCGGCTCTTCGGGCGCCCCGCCCCGCCCCGCGCGGTGATTGGAGTAAACGATTCCGCATGATCTCGTTTCGTTTTTGCTCTGTTTAATCCTTGTACTGATGCGTTCTGCGTTTCGTTTGTTTTTACAATCTCAAACGGAATGGTGGTCAATTAGAACGAATCGAAACAGCCTTTTTTGTCTAATTCAACCCGATATGTATCGTATTCTCGGACGTAAGTGTTTTAATTGGTGATGGGCCGATGTCAGCTTTTAAGATAATTGTTCGAGCGTTTAAAGTTGTTATTTTTTTTTAATTTTTTTTATCGTGCTCCGGATTCTGGATGTCAAATATGTGATTTAGAAAAAAATGTTGTTTTTTTTTGGTTTTATAGATTAGTGTACTTTGTTGTAAACGGGTTATGTAGCTTAATGATTATTAGGATTTTTTTAGTGTAATAGTTGATTTAATACTGATTTTTATCGTTTTGATTCATTTTTACACGAATTGTGTTTATGAATATTATTATTCATATGTGTTACATCTAATAAAAGCTTATTTATAATGTATAGAAAGCTTGCTTCATAGAACGTTACCAAAATTGGAATATTGTCTGTCAATAAAAGCATTCAGTTTAAATTAATAAATGGACTATAGGATATTAATAATTTAAAACAAAACATAACGGAAAGAGCTTGTTGTCTACAAATTTAGACTAATTGTATGAAAAATGGTTGCTTTATATGGCTTGTTTAATATTAAATTGATCAAGTACAAAGTAAATAACAATTGAACCATACGTCAATTAGCTTCACTTCAGTTATGAACTGCCATAGAGAAAATATCTAACATTGATCGATTTGACTTAAACAAAATCGATTTTTAATCGGTTATGTTAATCGAATAATCGATTTTAGGAAACAATTACTCAATTATTTTTCTATAGTTTGTTTAAAATTAAAATAATCGGTATATTTTTTGATACTCGAGGTTTTTCTTTCGTAATTGTAAACCTTGTTTCAGTACTTTTAAATGACGTCTCATCTTATTTATTATGAATCGTTTCCCAAGCAGGTGATGATCGAAACATGTTCTCGATTAAATCGAGACGATTTATATCGAGAAATAATCGAGTCAGATAAATCAGGGAAGGATCTGACACATTACGTCAATTGTTATTTCTTCACATACATGGCGACGAGTGGTGCAGTGGTTAATGTGTACAGCTTTAAAGGTCGCGATTCGATGTCCATTTATAACAAATGTTTAAATAGGATATTTTTTGTAATTGTAATGCTAATGATGATTAAGAGTAGTCATGGTTTATTAACATAATGAAAAACCAAAATTTACGTAAGTTTTCCTATTACAATTCGTCTGTTGGCTTAAAAGCGAATCTTAGAAGATATTTCTCTAATTAACAATAAGCTTTTCCAACTAGATAAAGGCTATATCAAGATATTATTAAATTATTTTTTTTTTAACTTTATACATAAACATGAAACAAACTGCCAAACAATCTAAAATAACACATTTACCACCCACTTGTCACGTGTCAAAAAATATTCAAAGAATCCAGCTACCGTTACAATATTAACACAGTAGGTACCAGATAAAGCAATATTTCGTTTCATATAATATTTCTCAGAACAAAACACTATCTGCTATCGGTAGACTAAACAATGATTTCTTATAAATCTGCGAGCGATTTTGCTAAACGCGACTCACGTAGGTAATATAAAATTTACATAATATACCATTAGGATTCTAACTCGTGTATGAATGGTTTTTTACGTGAGAATTTTCTTGACATTATTATGTTTATTCTGAAAAATGGATTGTTTTATAATACGACTGTGGTGTGGTTATGAATACCTGTCTTGAAGGAGGTTTCGTTGGAATAGTAATTTTTGTCTAAGTAAAGAGAGTAAGGCTTTAAGTTCATAATTACTTTTCTTTCTAATCTAATCTTTTAAATTGCAGTATTAAATTATTAGTGTTGGATTTTATCGATACTTAGACAACCAAAATACCGATAAGAAGGAAAAAATTATACAAACAAAGACTAATAAGAATGACTATTATCATTAAGAAAACTTGCCTGCAATAATATCAACGTTAGAATCAAGAATTAATAAATTGTATTAATTAATAAGTTAGACACATTTACAATCATTAAAATGTACATTTAGTAACAATAGCATGATAAGTACAAAGAACGCAAAAACTTCCGAAATACCAAAAAAAAGTACAATGCACATCAAATATTAAATACCGCGAATTAACGAACGAGTTCCGCGACTTATATTCTTGGCCGGTCGTAAATAAGTAAAATTTAACCCGGTACAAAATCGAGTTATTCGGAGAAACCTAAGTTATTGCGGACGGGACGCGTAATCGAAATCCTCGACGCCATTCCGATTTTACAGCTTTTTATCTCGACCAAGTTTCGGGACCATGACCTTAGGGTATAAAACATTATAGAAATGACATCTGTCCCATTAGTCCTATTAGATTAATCAATGCAAGACTTAGCATCTTAGTTCGCTCTTATTGCATTAATAATAAGTTAATTTTAACTTTTCCGAGAATTAACATAATTCAGGATAAAAACATTCATACAACCACATGTGAGTATTTGTTAATAATCTTTAAGAGCATTAAATGTCAAAATATGAGAACCCATTACGTTAATGAATGGCGAAATGTTTAAGGGTCTCATTTTTGGCACATCACGACAATTAAACATGCCAAGGGACCTTAATATATCAAAATATGCGAAAACATTTTTAAAGAGCAGAGGTAATAAATTAATGAGTATTCATAACTTAAGCTTAAATATTTTATAAGCGTGTCTTTTTATTCGGAAAAACAATCTACAATCCAAGTTAAGGCAATTTCGTATTGCCATTTTCCTACTTCTACCAATGATTTCCATCTATACCATTCAAAGTGTCATTAAAACTGATCAACGTGCTTTAACTTTTAGAACACACCCTGTATGTTTTATAAAGTCAGATGTCATTTCTATGGCATCCTTGTTCTATGCTATGTCAAGATTTAAGGCATTAAACAGTAATGCAATTTTTTTACAATCCCCGTAACTCAGGTCAACAATGGATGGTCCGTGATAAGACGAAAGAACACTAAACATTTCACCGATTAACACGAAATACGACTTTTAAAAGTAAAAGTAAAAATTTAACAAATCTTTCAACGCTTTTACAAATCTATTCTTTCTTTGTCTTAAAAGAAACCTGGATATCTTGGGCTGTATTGTAAAGAGTTTTTTTTCGGTGATCAGTTCATGATTACATTGGTCCAATTAGAGAGTTGACCTTAGATTATTTTTTGAATATTTGAAACAATTCTTTTATGCCAATACTTTTACTTTTCTTTTGTTTATTTTTAAAAGAATTAATGAAGTTACGATTCGAAATATTTTACATGAATTGATGATACCACTAATAGTAGTAATTGCAATGGAAACATGTATTCTAGATGTATACAGGATGATTTTTATCCAAAAAAATATTATTCCCGGGATAAATGAAATTACATTTACACTCAGGTATAAAATAATCTTACAAGAATAACGTTCAGCTCGACTAGCTTTTTGTAACAAAACGACGCAGCCGGGTCACATAATGCATTATAATTTTATACAAAGATACAAACTGCGAATGAATATGCAAAGGCGATGCGTGCGATTGAGTTATTGTCATCGTGTGTGTGTGTGCGTGGCTTTATGTAGGCCGTTTTCACATCTGAGGCTTTTTGTAGTGGTGGTGGGGTCGCATATTTTTAATTGTTCTTTTATTATTATTATTATGGAAAGTACCTATAACATTTTTATTTTTTTAAGCTAAGTAAGGTTTATGTTAAAATTGGGAAAGGTAACTGTGATACTTAAATGTCTTTGGAAAAGTCTAGTTTCGTCCAGATTCTGTTTTCTACGCGACGTCAAAAACATAGAATTAAATTTATATGTGTTAAGTTAAAGAAAAATATTTCATCCAAATAAACATCCTTTATGTTTTATTACAAATAAGTTATGTTAAAATTAAGCTCAACATAGAACAATGAAAAGCACCAACAACAAGAAAATCCCAAACCAAAAAAAACACAAAAACCATACAATTACACATTCTTATAAATGCATTTCAATTCGTAAAGGTCATCGCATAATGAACTTGGTTTAATAAGAAAAAAATGTACCACTCCGGGCTATGTCGGGGGGCCCTGTGTGCGTGCGTGCGCGTGTGTGTGAGCTGCGCACGCGCACACGCGGCATAGGAAGAAATGCATACTTTATGACGTCTGCTCACATTCAGCGCGGTGCCACAAAGAAATTATACGCGTATTAAATCCGTGGAGGTGTGAGTCCTTTTTTTGATATACAATAGCTAGTGAATCCTGGATTTTTATGTTGCTTATTCTTATTGTGGAGGTTTTTGAAGAAATTCTTTGATTTGGCATATTTGGAGAAACTGATGAATAAGTTCGTTTAGTGTGTGCATTACTAGTTCACATGACAGATGATGTTCTATCGTATGATAGGGTCTACAGGTTACTAATCCAATATCGGCAAATCTTACTAACTTAGAGACGTATTCAAACACATAAATTCATCAAAATTGATCCAGTGGTTTAGGTTTAATGGCTAAGTTTAGGTTCAAAAGATGTAACAATGTGTTTTACTTTGCCAAATCATTACCAACTCTATTGGAACTGAAATTAAATGAAAAATATATATTTTTCCATATTTATGTTAATTTTTTCGCACATTAAGGCTCGTCCACACATGCCCTGTTCCACTATGCAGGATACGCTGCTAATTAACAAAGAAACACACATGTTGCTTAGCATCCTCTGTAGGAAGCTATCTTGATTAGATACAGAATTATAATCGACTAGATCTTTCATATGGCTAGATTGTAACCTATTTATTAGGTTTATTTGATAAGAGGTTGTGAGATTTGGTAGAACATATAAAAAGACATTTATTGTGTGGCTGAGATGCCGAAACATGCTGTTAAAACAATTCGATATTTTATCTGGAGACAATTTCTTTTCAATCTTAGTTTACCTTTTTCACGTTATTGTATTATATACATAATTTTTTGTTATTTTTGTTTGTAATAAAACTACTTTAAACGGATTTAAATCGTGTATATTATTTTTATCATCCCGACGTTTCGAGCACTTTACAGCGTTCGTGGTCACGGGTAGATTGAGGTGACATTCGTCTATTTGAAGTGTTAAAGAAACATTATTAACAACTACCGCCAACGATTCCTAAGTTGATATCTTGAATAACGTTCCGGTTGCACGTTTAATTTTCTACCATATGCGATACTTTTAAATATGGCATACTCCTCCAAATTCTTATTGAATTAATACTTATAGTAACAATAAGTTTTAAAAAATCTTACAAGAAATTCAACGCCTTTAAATTTATATAAAAAAAATGATATACGGAAGCGAAACCGCAACAATTAAATATAAAAAAAAAATAATAAATCGGACGACTTTTAATGTCTACCGTATATATAATTACTGCCGCTGATTTCGCGAGATTTACAGCACAATAAAGAGTAATAATCGTTTTATTACTCGATACTCGATACATCGATAACTAATTAAAAGCTCAATCGGTTGATAAATCGATTACGAAGCAATTGACTGTCTGAATTAGAAAGGATGTGATGTCTTTTAGAAAAAACATCTAATCGATTTGATGATGGTTCTGTAGGATTTTATCGTTTTTTGTTTGGGGTTAAGGGGTACTTTTTGATGGTTTGGTTACAGTTATTTATTAGTGAAATTGTGTTTTGTTGTCAATAAGACGTGTAGGCACTACTTAGCTATTTATTATATTTGTAAATGCTTGTATTTGTAATGACTGCGGCCAAGACTATAAATGTCCGTTATTAAGAAAAAAAATATAATACATTTTCAAAATAAATATAAAAAAAAATGTTATGGAAAAGCTCTACACCTACTGTGTATAAGCTTTAAATATTTTAATGTAAATGGGTTACTCATATTGTCCGTAATAATTTTAATGTTAAATAGATAGCAATTAAAAGTTTTCTTCACACCACAACGGAACCCAAAAATGAATCTATATTTACTACGGAAACCAATATTTTATAATAAATATTCAGAAAACTTAATAATCGGACATGATAGAAGCAGTGTTTTAATAACCATAATTAACAATTTTAAAATATAAATTATTACTTTATCGCCTCGGGTTTGTCGGAACCAGTTAGAGAGAAACAGATAGAACTTTTTGTATAAAATTTTAAAGGAAAAGAGTGAGATATGTATACGTGGGAAGTGTAGAAAAATTGATTATTTATTTGAAAAATTGTGTGATAATATTTTTGTCTGTCGTGTCGGATTACATATTAGGAGGTAACGTCTATTATGTTACTTGGTAACTTCGTTATTATTATGAAGTAATAAATAATGTATGGATATCACTTATAACGCCTTTTGGGTATTTCGCAGAGTTTAGTCCAGGAGGCAATTACGTAATTCTATCGTATCAAAAATACGATAGAATTACGAGTATCATAAATCAAGTATTCAGATTTGTTAATATTCGAAGGTTCGATCCTCTCTTTAACAAATTATTAAGCCCATTAATTAACTAAAATATCATAACAATTCAATCATTAAATTTTTTAAGAAGAAAAATAGTTTGTAGGTATGTTTATGAATTCGAAATAATATTAGAATTAAATCCATTACAAACGTTCAGAATGATAAACGGTATTAATATTAAATTGTGCTGCGAGTGACATTGTGCTTGACATTAATTTCTTAGAAAGCCCTGAATTCATTAAGTCTAGAATGAATGGGAATGCTAATGAGGCTAAATAGTCACTTGGTGTCTGGGATCATGTCGTGAATTCTGAAATTGTTGCTGGAAAGGTGTTAGGCGTTGTAGATTATTATTGTATTATTTAATATTATGTGAGTGTAATAGTTAACTTCATGATAGGTACTTTTTAATTTTGAAGTAGATATGTTGTGAAATATAGGTTTATAAAAGACTATTAATAATAATAAGCCAAACAAAAACAAATGATAATAAATCATTTTCAATTCAATACAAAGTGTTTTACACGGTTAAAGTCTTAAAGAAGAAATCAAATTTAAGAAATGTGTCTTTTTTGTCTATACGAACAAAAATATAATTCGCATACATAGTACAATTAATATCAATTCTCCTATAGTATCTTATTTAAGTCTATTACTCATTCACAAGCAAATCATATACAACAAACATATAAGACATACATTATATATAGTGTACATTATAAAATTGCAAGTATCCCAGGTGTCGGAGCACCGCAGTCTCACGACAATAGAGCAAATCGCCGCGCGCCGGACGCGCTGAACGAACTATTATACGGTAAATGGGAAACTATTTGCCTATTGCGTGCCCCACCGGCCTCGGAAACTTAGCTTAGGGGGAGCGCAGACGCGCGGCTAAGACTAATTCGTCGTAACTGTACTGCATTTCCGCTGACGTTTGCAGTAAATGTTTGGTGACTGTATGACGTCTAAAATGCCTAAGTATTTTTATATGTAACCCTATTTTTGAACATTTAAGACTGTATTTTTTGTTTCAATTTAAGGTCTGTGTTACAAGTTGAGTTACGAGAAAATCTGTAAAAAAATAATGTATGTATTTTCTTGTAAGTATGAGAATATATTTTTAAGTTTATAAATATCTTTACGAACACGTAATTATTGCATAAACGACCATTTGTTAATGTCAAGCAGATTGACAGTTATCTGATCTGTGTAACTCAAATGAAACTGATCTATAGCTTAGTGAGATAAAAATACAAAGGCTCGAATCATAATCACTTTTGCGATAGAATCGAACTTAATTACGTGTCGCTTTAAGTAAATTGTTTATCATTATTAGTTTCCAAGTACTAAAGAGTAATTAAAATAGCAAAAGATTTAGATTTATTAGTCTAATACCCTTGGGTTTGAACATTAAAGCGAACTATTTTCTAATTAAGATGTTTCGAATAAGTTATGTTTATTCTATAAGGTTTACTATACACTTGAGACAATGAGATATTAAATAACAATAATTTGTATTTGTATAAAATATTTAATATGATTAAATGGTCTGTAATTATCTGAGCCAAGGTGATCGTAAAGTAAAACAATTAAATTTAAAATCTTCAATTAATTTAACAACAATAACAAGCTCTAATTGCCATATGTCATATTTAATTTGGAATTACTATTCCATTTAAAGCAAATTCCTAGCTACAACCTACATTCAAAACAAAATATCATAAAAGGTCCTTTACAACACCCAAATCATATAACACACAAACATCTAACACTATTACCAATTTAAACCGTGACAAAAATACACATATAAATGACCTAATACTGGGTCATATAAGCATTACGAAATGGGAGTGTATTAGCTCGGTCCCAACGACGGGTCTCAATTGAGTGAATTCGTTCTATTGAGGAGATTAAAGCTGAGGTTTCCACAATTAGAGCTAGGGGCCGTCGAGGAAGGGACCTAAAACTGGATGAATTCAATTTAAACGTTTTTCCTTGTTAGTGACTTTTGATTTATGGCGATTTTTTTGTCGTTTGTGTGTGTACGTCATGGTTGGTGGGTTTATTGTTTTAGAGCTAGTTTGTTTTAATTTGTATTTAGATATGATTGGGTACGAATTTAGGTAGATTTGGAAGTGTTTGTTGTATAAGTTTGTAATAAACATATTTGTAACTTTGTTTTGTTTTCTCTATAATCACCTAACAAATTACTGAACACAGCAAGATGAGGTCTTTTAAAAGTATTTACAGGAATTTGATTAATTGTAAAAGGTACGTTAGATAACGATATTATTACTGAACGTCTTAAATATTACTCTATATAAATTCTGAACTGAAATCGGCGGTAGATTGAATGACATGTAATTCGACGTATCAAAAGAGCTCTAGCAGACTATTTGAATAAATATATTTTTCTTTCTTTCTTTCATCAATAGGTAGCAGTAGTTTAACGATATTCGTTATTCCCATCATATTCCACTAATTACACTAGCAGCCGAGTTCAACGACACTGAACAAATGTTTGTTTAGAATCGATAATTAAGACAAAACAGCCGAAATAGCCGATCACAGAATAAATTAGTAGCCCGTCACATTTCACGGATACGTGTAAGAAATCCACTGTTTTGTGGTAAAATATTTTAGACTGTGGCGGCTTTCTTACGAAGTGATGTTTTAATTATGTTTGTGGTGCATATAATTATTGGAACAGTTATATTTTACTGTTTGTCCGTTTGAATTGTTGTGGGATATTTGGTAATGGATTGTTTTATTTTTTTTTTGTGTTTTAGAAAAGGTGATGTTTTTTACTGTTACATCCTGGACTATATTTTTCTAATATACCAGATTTTTTGTTTCACATTTCATTGTTTCCACGTGTATGTTAAATTAACGGATTTAAATTAAAATATTTGAATTCGTTGTTGTCGTAAAAAATTCAAAAGAAAAACCTAATTTTTCAACTTTTAATCAGATATGAAAAATGTATAACATAATATATTTACATCATACTTGATAATTTGATAATGTAACAACGTAGTAATTATGTAAATTTAAAATTATGTATAAAATACGTGTGCCGCGGCTGTTTTTATAATTTTAATCTTTAATCAAAAGATTTCATATCATGATTACCGGATTTAAATTAAAATTATATAATTAATATCTCAAATAAGATTATAAATAAATTAAAAATAATAAGTTAGTATCAAAGTAAAAATAACTTTTTCGTTAGGAAAATTCCTACTAAGCGTGTCACAAAATGTTATAAATATAAAACTCTTTAAAGTTAGTAAGTATGGATATTCGTTGCTCTTTCAAAGCAAAAACTACTGAACTGATTTTGATACAGCTCTAGCTTACTCTACTGCTTATCGACATACCATACCAAACTAAGAGCTGATGTCACTTTTAATACACATATTTTAACAAAAAAAAATAATGCAAAATAAATAAAAATAACTACACATATTATAGGTATACCACAAGATCTGCTAAACGCGCCGGTACTAATTATGCCAGTAGTGAGAATTAGAGCAATTAACATACAAAATGTGTCATACGCGATACCGCGTCGTTTCTCGTGTTTACACAATCTTGACGTTTTCTTTTATTTAGCACCCTCGTGGTTTCCGCTTATCTTTATGTAAGTACTTTTAAATATGTTAAACGTAAAAGATGCAAATGTAGTTTGAATATAATTATGTCAGTTGAAGAATTTATTAGGTTTTTGTATTGGGCAGTTTTTGGTTATTTAGAAATGCTTTTTCATTTTTAATATGTTTTATTCATTTGCTTATTTAAACCAAAACGTGTTTCAAATAAGTTGGAGGAGTAGAGTTTCATTATGTTGGAGGAAAAGGAACGTAATATTTGTGTCAATTATTCTAGTTGATAAATAATGTACTCACCGCTCGCCTGCAGTTTTCTTTCTTGAGAGTCATCACCGTCCATCATCGATTGTTTTTGGAAGAAATTCTATAAAAAAAATATTTTTCAATGGTAAAAATATTGAATGAAAAAATAAGTCAATTAATTTTGTTTAATAATAATATTGAACAGGATTATTTACAAGTAAAATAGTAATTAATTTACCATTTGTAAATTAGCTAAGTCTTCAAGATTCTTCCGCATCAAGATGGACTGTTGCTCGAACTCCGATACGCTGTTGCCGGCGCTCGATGTTGTCGACTGTTCCTATGGGGACATTTTATTATTTAACTTTTTATACTTTTATATGAGATATTTAATTTAATTAAGCGCTTTACACTCAACACTCATTCTTTTAAATATCTTATCTCTTGTTTTAATTATAAAGCATTGCA
Organism: Junonia grisea; assembly: GCA_018235645.1. Classification (NCBI taxonomy): domain Eukaryota; kingdom Metazoa; phylum Arthropoda; class Insecta; order Lepidoptera; family Nymphalidae; genus Junonia; species Junonia grisea. The sequence goes on along the minus strand of DVXP01000195.1, from coordinate 6,753 downwards.
AATGATCAAGTCAAAACAAATCGTACAATAATGGTTAATTTATGCGTATTTTTAAGCATTTTACATATTATGACATTTTTTTAAGCTACCGATTTGACGCCGACTTAATAGATTCCAAAGAAATGTATCTTACCTGTCCATCCGTATCTCTGGATACACTGAGATCCAGGGTTTGCTCTCCATCATCAGAACTGGCCTCCTCCTCTTGGCCTTGAGATCTGAACAGCCTTAGCGACTGTTGGTTTATTATTTGAAGTGCTCTTTGTCTATGAAAGGAAATAAAAAAATGAGTATACAAAATCCGAAAAATCTTTAAATGGTATTGTTAAATTTTAAATAGTAGGTACGTAGTAACAATATGTATCCCGAAGTTTTTCAGAAAACAGATTCTTTTTTTCGAAGTCTAAAAATAACTTTCGTCTAAGATTTTCGTCTGCCTAATACAATCGACCAAATAGGTAATATTATATAACCTAAACTAAAAATAACACAAAATACTATTACTTACCTCTGAGCTTCAATGTCATTGTCTGGTGTCTTCGGTGGAGTAATATTAGTGGAGCCCTCATCTTCAGTGGCTGATGAAGACCTTCGGAAGCTCCTGTCGGTTCCATCACCTGAATCGTGCCTTCTTTTCAGGCTTAGAGGTAACTGGGTGAAGGGTTTGCCTGGTGGAAAGATTATTTTATTAATAGATATTATGAGTCATAGCTTTCATGAAGTTAGTCTGTTTGATGTGTTAATCCCGAAAAGTAATGAACTGATTCTAGAAATTCATTCTGTTTTAGATGGCTTCCATATTAAGGAAGGTAACAAGGCATTACAAATCATGCTACAACGAATAGGTACTGAGCAATAACCATAAGTGTCAATCGATACTACAATTTTTTGCTTAATTATATTCACAATGATATCTTACCTTGAAGAGCCTCCAACGCTCTGATCTGCCCACTTATGGCATCCGCGACTTCATTCGATGACAGCCCATAGATACCAAGAAGTTCCTTCATGGTATTCATCGCGTAATCTCTTAAAATCCTATTGGTAGCATTCGTTGCTTCACCGTTCTGCTGAGTCTCATTCGTCTCACCAGCCTCCTGGTTCTCTAGTCTCTCATTGGCGTTAATATCTTGACCTTTCACCTCATCATCAGAATCCGACTCCCGTCTTCTCGGAGGAGAATTCGTTTTTATTAACTGCGATATAGCAAAAGGGTTTTTGGCACAGAAGGTTTTGTTTTGTAAATTACTAAAGTTTAATACTGTACGTTCCTTTTCAGTGCTGTTCATTTGCAGGCTGTGGATGTACGAACGCTGGAACGTATCGACTTTCTTCTCGTCCGTTAAACTATTTTGGTAATTCGTTTCTATGTTTTCATTCGAGTCGGTGCTGAGCCGCCTACTCAAATCGACGGCACCGCCTTTTAATAGACTAAAGTTCTTGACTCCTATCTTAGCGTAATTCCCTTCATCTGCTTCATCATCAACTTGGTCTGGAGTGGTCCTCTCGTTTCCATTGACACTGGCTGTTTCACAGTTAGCTCCATTAGAATCATCGGAGAATGTCGTCGCATTGGGAGCACATCTGGGTTTGAAATTCTTTCTTTTATTCCGTTTTGGCATATTATAGTATGGGGACATATCCGTGCTGTGCTCCTCTTGGTGATCCGAGTTCTCCGTGTTCCAGCTCGCTCCATGGTGAAGGTACAGAGGTTCCTCCGGTCCAGCCTGCAGTCTTTCATGTATAGATTCCTGGTGAGCTGCCATCGCAGTAGTCATCGCTTTGGCGTCAGATTACCGCGACTCGATGCGAGCTGACCTGCAACAATACGGGTCACTTTCATAAGATTACAAACAATAAAATTTGAATTCAACACATTTTTGTTACCAATAATAACAGTGATTCATTTCGATTTAAATTGAGACAATGTGTCGAGATGAAACAATAGTCCTTTGTTGGTGCTGAGATTAGCTGAATACTGTGGAATGTTTTGGTTTTCGTTTTAAAATTTTCTCTTCGTTTGTTTGAAAATAATAAATTGGTTTCAATGGTGTGTAGTCGTTGACCTTTGAACTTTTATTTGTATCGGTTAATTGAAAGTTGTATTTAGTATTAATTTGTGGCGGCTATGATCTGTTGTGTCTACGATTTCTTTTTCGAACTAATGAATTTACCATTTAAGACATAATGTAGTCACTATGTTGTTCCTAGAAAATTTATAATAAGACCTGTCTTAGATGGATACTTATCTTAGATATAAACATACAAATATGCTAAAATTACATACAAGACATTTCATCTAAATTTTCTTCTTAGTTTTACTGTCATTAAACGTTATATTATTTAACAAGTTCCACTGTTTATTTAAGCTTTTTCGGATACTTAATTTCTATTGACGTAAAGTGGTTAACAAGTTTGCACACATGAATATCTACGCATACTCGTATAACATTATGAATATAATTAAATTACTTACCAAGGAATTAATTATTTTGTACAGTTACATCCTAGTTGGCTTATAAATAATTTTATTCAGTCTTCGATCAGCCAACGGTTGGTAACCTGGAACCAAATAAAAAATCTATTAAACGTTTTATTACAAATTATAAATTTAATAGGATACCTCGGAAACTTTGCAATTTTGTAATATAAAACGTGAACATAATTACTCTAGTTAGGTAATAGTATATTATTAATAAAAACGAGATAGCTGGATTGTAAGGTGACTAGGCGTATCGATTTTGTTTGGACAGTCCTGCTTTTTTACATTAAAAAGTCCTAATTTTTGAAAATGTGTTCAACTATTATGTTAGATAAGGTAAATGGACCAGTTTTGGTCGCCTTTATCATCGCGTTTAGGTAGTCGAATCAGGGTAACTAGAGTATACCTATATTCCGATGTCCGCTTCATTTTTTTGGTCATCCTATGATTTAATACTAACAAAGCCGGGTCAAGGTATTTGCAGCAAAAAATCAAGAAACACGTTGGATTCGCGTAAAACGATACGATTAAAAAAAACCACCGTTCCGTTTTCTAGACGAATTGACGTAATTCGTCGTAATTTAAATATAATGATACCGTAAAAAAGTATACGGAGTATCACGCATCGATCAAATCGCTATGAAATTAATTATATTCAACATATTAGATCTATTTTCGAGAAAACGAGCTGAGAGCGTGTCGGTGGGAAAAAATATGGTCAAGTCCGATTTGGATAAGCACATGAAGGGTTCTGTACCATAATAATAAGATGTGAATTTTTAAATTCTTATGAGTGTAGTATGTGTTTTGTAAAATGATTTCAAATGAACATAAGCAATGGACTATCATCAGCCATTTTGAAATTTATCGTCTAAGTTATTTTTTTATTTGTTGTTTTACTGGCAGTAGAAATATAGGTATATTCGATATAGTGTTATAGAGTTGAATTATAAGATAATATTTAATTTGATTGAAATGATTTAATAATAAAACATAAATAGCAATTTAAAAATAAGTTAATTATATTTCAGTGATTGGAATATGTATTATAAATTTTAATTTTATTTGTAATTACGTAATTACTTTTTACTTGTAATTGGATTGGATAAATAAACTAAGTTGTTACTAACATAGGAAATAAGGAAACTGTGACTAAAATAATGAGCCAAAGATGCCTAAATAAATAAATTTATTATTATTATTATTTTACTATATATGAGATATATGTTATATATACAGCGTATTAACAAACAAATGAAGAATAGCAACAGGGTCTTATTATCATTTCGGGCACTGAACCCTAAAAACTCGTATTCGTGTCGAAATAACTAGCGTTGGTGTACAATTACTTATTAAAATCTTACGGCCTTCGGGACCCGTTATAATCAGTGTTATCTCGGTATTGACGAATTTACTTCACTCACTTAAATGTAAGTAAAAGTAAAGTAAAGTAACAGCCTGTACATATCCCACTGCTGGGCATAGGCCTCTTCTCCTATTAGGGAGAAGGTTATGGAGCTTAATCCACCACGCTGCTCCATTGCGGGTTGATGGATAACTTAAATGTAACATTAAGAAAAACCTCAATTTTTGAACATAATATAAGTATGAACTAAGTACGAAACTTGCAAGTTTTTAGATGGTGATGTGCTTTTAAGTATTTTATCTTATTGCTATATAAAATGTACGAAAATTAGTAGTTGAAACATTTAAAATCATAATAAAAATGATTAATAGATTTTTATAACTAACAAAAAACCGAATTGTTTTTGCCAAATATGTATCCGTAATAATATCGTACATAAATTCACATAGAGAGATAGAAAATTGTTATTTATTATATGTATGTATAAATTAAATAAGATTCGTTCGTATGGAACAATAAATTTCGATTGAACTAAATACGGAAATAATAATTATATTGTACGTTTTTAAATGTTCTTAAATTAGAGATTAATATCTTTTAGAGTTCCGCAAACAGTAATGCCTTTTAAAGCATGTGATTTTAATTTGTAATGCTGAAAATATGAATTAATAAAAAACACAAGCTATGTTTGCAAGCATAATTTGTACAAAATGTACGATTTTATGATAGGTTACAACTTTTTAAAATCTAACTATCAATCAATGAAAGATTTTTTTTCTCTGATGAGGAGTAATTATAAAATTAATTAATTAAGATCGGAAACGGAGAAACATAAAAATTAAGATATAAAGGAAAAATAATAAAGTAAAATACATTAAAATTTATGATACTGATATCGAAATATCAAAATTGGGCATCTTGTTTCCGTCACGCGTATAAAATATTATTTTTTCTAACCATTCAATTAATTAACAATAATTAACAAATCATTAAAGTTTATCATCAAAATCTAACCAAAAAGTTAAGTTTTTCGATATCCTTCCGTTAACACTTTTTATAGCAATTAACAAAATCGACCAATTTTACGTTAATTAACCGATTGATAGATTAACAATTAGTTTATATGTTTAATCAATTAAATACACCCAAATAAAAGAAATACTCATTAAAAACAAAAAAATAACGAAATAAAACATAACATGATGTCAAACGATTTAACAAGCTTGGGTTTTTTATTTTTAACTCAACAAAAAGCATTCGAGTTTTTGTTAAGTGTTCGTTAAACATTCGATATATCATTTTTCCGAGTAAAGAATGATTTTTGTAGACGCGAAAAAACGTTAAAATTATGTATTGTTAATAATTCGCAACAAAAAACTGTTGTAAAGGTATCTCCTAATCGGCGATTTAATCTCTAGTATTATAGAGTGGAGTTTTTTTTAACGTTTAACTTTAAATTTTAGAAATAGATTTTAGATTTTATGCTGTTATAGTTTACGATAGATCTATAGGAACGGAGTTCTTTTCAAATGGCCGTTGTAGAGGCAACATCTCTTAAGGATGCTCCGGTGTCGGAGTGAAACGTGCGTGGAGTGTCTGTGTGTACATCATACCAGACAGATTTACACTGCTTTCGCGGATTATAGCAAAATAAATATTTGATTTGGAACGGAGTTTGACGAACTATAAGCAAATGTAGGTGATTATATTGAGGTAATTCTTAACAGACATGATTTATTTATTAAACACTTTCGCGTTGTAATATAACCATGAATAGCTTCAATATAAACAAATTATATTCAAAACAAGATTGTGCAACAATTTCCAAGTATGATCATTTGAGACACATTTGTAGAACAGTATTGCTTCATAGTTTATAACAGAACGAGTTCGAAAAAAATATATAACGATTGACAGATATCGATAAAATCCCGTCTCTACATGTCACATCACTAGACATCGACAACTTACAAATGTAAACGTGTCACGTCACTCGGGTTTCTAAGAAACAATGGTTGGAGATTTATTTCATACTAGCTGCTTTGTGTGACTTCGTCCGCGTCCAATTTTAAGGGTTTTCATTTTTCACAACCCTAAGACCGTTTCGAAAAGAAAAAAAGTTTATGTTAGAGGTCGTTCAAGTATTACGTAACGCAGTTTAGAGGGATGGGAGGGTCTTGAAAAACGTCATGGTGCGTTACATGGTAGGGAGGGGGGTATTACAACAACGCGTTACGTAACAACATAATTGTAATTTTTAGATGAAAATGGTCTCGAAAATTATTTTTGTGATCATTTTCACTAAAATATTTTAGTAAAATGTTACGTAACAACTAGGGGGAGGGGTATAGAAAAACGTTACGGTGCGTTACATGTGGGGGAGGGGAGGTCTAAAATCTTCGAAAGTTGCGTTACGTAATACTTGAACGACCCCCTAAGACCAACTTCAGAATTCCCACCAATGATTTTAAAGTCTTATATTATTCTTTCCTACTTAATGACGTTAAAAAATCTCTGTGTTAGGCTTAAGACAGTAAAATTATTGGTATCAAATATCTTGGTATCAGTAGGTATAACCTAGTCGGTTATATTGATTTCATATTTGACAGCTAAAGTTTTCAATCTTTTAAGCCTTCAGGCCATATTGTTTACTCCAGAGAGTTTAAAGGACCAAAATCATTCCCTATAATTTCTCCTACAAATGTCTATAATTTTTTGATTAAAATTGACATCATGGGCCGAATTTGACCCATTCACTGTAGTCTGACAACCCCTGGCCTGAAGCATTTTCAACTATAAGTACTGTATTTGCAATACATAAAATCATTGGTGGAAATATGTAGTGTTAATCTACCTACATTGTCTTTCATATAATTTGTATAGCTTTCTCGTGTGTTCTCCTTGT
>DVXP01000194.1:0-25024 GCA_018235645.1 Junonia grisea | reverse complement strand
GTCCAGCAGCACGGCCGTGGGCGCGCCCTCCGCCTCCGCGCCGCCCGCGCCCTCGCCGCCCGCCGCCGACCCGCCGCCCGGCGACTGCGCGCGCCGGTGCCGCCGCCACGCGTGCTGGATCAGCCGCGCGCAGTACTCCTCGCGCTGGCGCCACAGCGTCGACGACACGGGCTCGTAGCCCACCTCGTCGGGCCGCCCCACGTCGACCGGCTCCTCGATGGGGTTGCCCTTCCGCGCGAAGAAGTCCTTCGTCAGCGCGTCGAGGATGTCGACGCAGAACATCATGTCGCCGCGACATATGGGAATGTCCATGGATATTATTTTGTATTTGTTCGGCTTGTGAATTTGTAATGGCGGCTCGAGAACGTCCAAGAAATCAGATAGTTGATCGTATCTGATGTATTGGGTTCCCTCGGGATCGAAGCGCTGCCATATCTCGTAGTACATGTCGTAGTCGTCGTCCGTTAGGCCTTCCTGTACGTCTTCAGTCGCCTGAAAACATATATCATATTACATATCTTGAACCTAATTGAACACAGCCTAATGTAGAATAATGTCTTATCGACTATTTACCTGAGAGTAATTTTCGAGAATCACAGCGATGTACATGTTGATGACGATAAGAAAAGATATCACAAGGTAGGAGAGTAGGTATGTGATACCGATGGTAGCGGAGCCACAATTACCAGGTGACCCGCGTTCGTTGTCTGGCAAGTCACACTCTTCCTCGTTTATAATACCATCTAACACACCATCCCAACCCGCCGACGTCGACATCTATAATATATGTTTATTATTTATAATAAATATTATTAACATATTTTAAAATTTGTTTATATTTAATATTTAAGAATAAAACGTACTTGAAATAGTAGAATCATGCTTTGCACGAAAGTTTTGAAGTTGTATACGTCATCTAGGCCTCCTTTGTCTTTAACGTGCATGAAAAACGACATTCCAAATATTGCGAAGATAAACATCACAAGGAACAGTAGCAGACAAATGTTGAAGAGGGCTGGCAGTGACATGGCCAGAGCAAACAGTAGCGTCCGAATGCCCTTTGCACCTTTTACGAGTCGAAGTACTCTACCGACTTTCGCCACTCTGACGACTCTCAGTAAAGTCGGTGACACAAAGTATTTTTCTATGATATCGCTCAAAACCAAACCTGTGAAAATGAAGAATTAGTTGTCACAAGGAAAATTAGTTTTAACTCATCTTATAAGTACTATTACTTACTGAGAATTGAAAACATTACAACGACAAAGTCGAATAGATTCCATGGTTCCACGAAGTAGTGGTATCGTAAGGCGAAGATTTTGAGTAGACATTCTGAACTAAATATTACGATGAATATCATGTTAAGATAGTCCAACACCATACTAAATGTATCTGATTGTTGATAGTGATCGAGAGTCATAGTTAACATGTTAAGGCCAATAAACAACATGATGATCATGTCAAATTTCTTATCCGTAACAATCTCAAATACAATAGCTTGCGGCCGCCACTGAAAAATAAAAAAATGAGCCATATTTTTTTTATTATAACATGTTCAATTATACATATCTATGTTATGAACAGTTCTTTATCAAATAAACAGTTTACATACCCTTGGTCTGGGTATCGCTTTAAGAGGCTTTTTCGAACCCATTTTCTTCATGGCATTGTAATACTTTTTCTGATCTTCAGTCATGAACATTTCAAGACTGCCTCCCGCTTTCTTCTTTTGCTCATTAAAGTTGTCAATAATCACACCAATGAATAGGTTGAGAGTGAAAAATGAGCCGAAGATAATGAAGAACACGAAGTAAAGGTACATGTATATGTTGGTCTCTCGGATGGGCTGACGGCCAACCTGAAAGAATGATAAACTTTAAAGTACTAATATTCAAAATTTGTTTAACCTGGCATGTCCAAAAACTAGCTATTTCTATTACATTTATTATAATTTTACGTACCTCTCGTGAATCGATGGCATCGTTCATGATCTGAATCCAACCTTTGAAAGTAGCGACTTGAAATAGACACAAATAAGCTTTGCCAACGTGATCGAAATTCATTGGAGAGTTTTCCCAGGTGTAGTTTTCTAAAATACAGGCATTTCTGTCTGGTATGATTTCGTGGCTTAGAGTCGTATGGTTCATGTCGACGCACTGTAATTGAATAAAATATAAGTGTTGTATTTTATTATTTATGTATATTACTAAAAAAAACTATTTGTTTGTGAATGAAAATTCTATTCCATAATATTGGTGACACCACAAACGAAATATCACTTGAAACTTTTTCATTTTCCCGATTAATACGAAAACTTATAAAGTAGTATTGTAAAATAATGAAATGTAGGAAAATTGATCACAAAAGTAATTTCACTGAAAATGTTTACTAAGAAAATTGCTAAACTGGCCTTAAAATATTTTCCAGCGAAGAGTTGTACACCCATAATAGCAAAGATAAGCCAGAATATCAGACACACGAGCAGCACGTTGAAGATGGATGGGATCGCTTGCACCAGGGCATTCACTACCACCTAGAATTTGACAGTACTCTATAGTTCTGATAATATATTTTATAGTTATATTTATTTCTTATTGATGAGGAATGAATCTTTAAACAGAATTATACACAGTTATATTTGATACTTTATAATATACTTATTGATGAATATTAAATGTTTGCTGCATATATCTTTAGAAAGGATTTTGCAAGCAAGCAAACTCCATAAATCGGTCTTAATTGAAATAATGTTTTGCAAGTCAAAGGTTATTTATAAGTTAATTAATGGTAAAATAAAAACAAGCTGTTTACGATCGTATATATATGTATGTTCCTATAATATACTAACACAATGGGATAAATATTATGAAGCATTATAATTATGTTTGTAAACAGATTTTATTTCTTTTAAATATTATATTTATATGGATAATATAATAAAAATAATATAAAAAATAAAACAACATTCATACATTACAAAATCGTGCAAACAATTATCTACATTTTACAACAACAAAATTGCATGCATCTATCAAACAAGAAGCGAAGCACTCTTACCAATTCAAAAAAATAATCCAATTAATACGCGAATGGAACTAAGATCTATCACATGCACGCTGGATAATCTTCAATAAATCTTGCCATTGATGAAAGAAGTAAATCTAAGGTGCATTATCTAAAATACATTTTAAGTTTCTAGGATAATTCTCTACGCTAAAAATACTATAGTAATCGAAGAGAAAAAGTAGACCAAAAACATGAAAGTGATTGATATTGACGACTTAAAACCGACGGCTTTTACAGAGGATATGACGAGCCATGATGATACTAAGCCATTCAAGGGTGCCATCGAAGACTTCAAAATGATTTACTAATTATCAGTAGTCGAGTAATGCCAATGAATTGATTGCGTTGAATGTGACATTTGATAAACGGGTTGTTTTAAAATGATGTAGACTGAGTGGATGTTCTACGTTTAATATATTTTTGTGATTATGGATCTGTTGTGTGGGTGTCGAACAAATTGTGTAGTGATAGGTGGTTAGTTAATAAGAAAGAGAAGTAGAGCTCGCGAGGCAGAGGTACCTACCCTCATGCCCTGCATGCGGCTCATAGCTCTGAGCGGTCGAAGGGCCCGAAGCGTTCTCATCGTTTTGAACGCCTGAATGCCACCGGCGCCACAAAGCGCCGCTACGAAGTTTATAAGCGAGACCTGATAAAATCAATAGGAGCACTTTGAGAACACACAATATCAACACGTATAATTTACATACTCCGATCTACCTAGAGTAAAATATAGAGTCAAGGAATACATTCGATTTGTCTGTGATCTAGATTTGAAGACATTACAACCCCAACATAAGTTTGATAAGACAATAAAGTGTCGTGAAGATGACTGACCTATCACATTTAAAACTGCTAACAGCAAAAGGTAACACACAAAAAGGAAGTAGAAAGGTTGGGTATATAGGTTAAGGGTTTTGTTCACATTCAAGAAATACAGAAAGCTTGAGAAATCAAAGAAACAAGTCTTAATTTCCTGGATCTCTCATTTTATTTACATCGAAAGTAAAGGCATGTAGTCTTATATTATTGAAAAGTATGATTTATAATATTCAAGACATCGACAGCAAGAAACAGGAATTGTGCCATTTTTTATATTTAGCAATTATTAATTTACGTAAGTATATATAAAACATTTATAATTATATATAACAATTTTCAAAAACGGCACAGTTAAGGCGTAGGGTAAAGGTAAATCTTGACATGCAAGTTAAGTTATCTCTGTATTAAAATATATAGTAATTAGTCGGGAGAAAGACAAAGAAGCAAATCCACAAATACAAAAAGACGACATCGAGAGCTGCGACAGCTAGGCCGGTCTTGGCCCTTGCTGTAATAGACATAGAACAGTCAAAGCCCACGCTTTTAGGTCGCGTTGCCTGTGGTGTTCAAGATAAATTGAAGAATGTTTCTTAGTAGTGCTAGGCAAATAATTGCCAGTGATATTTGACAGGCAACACGACATAACCATCTTTTGAGCGACCAATCACGTGTTGATTGCGCGTACTCACGCGCATGCCCTCCCATCTGGAGACTGCGCGAAGGGGCCGTAGTGCGCGCAAAGTGCGCATCGAACGGAATGCTGGGATGTCATCCGCACCCGCCATCACGGCTCCGTGGTTTACGAGTGACAACTAACGATACCACTTGTCATTCATATAAACATTACTTATATATTTGAACATCTTTAAGATAGACTAAGTAGTAATTATACCGTTACATAAAAATAACATGATTATAATGGAAATATTTTCTGTTAACTGAATGAATATCATTTTTAAATGTAGATAGGTACACTTATCTACATTTTTCCCCGCTGATGTTATCCATTTATTCCTTTCAGCCTGGTCCAATTGCTGTTTGTACTTTGTTATTTAAATTAACCTAAATATTCAAACAAACTACGAAAATTAAAATGAAATACAAATAAATGAGTAGTTATAGTTTACCATGACAATGATGAAATCAAGCCAACACCATGCATTCGTAAAGTATTTCTGGAATCCAAGGGCAAGCCACTTGATTAACATTTCTATGAAAAAGATGACGGTAAAGATACGGTCCATGTAGTAGAGGATATCTTGAAGAATCGGCCGATGCGGTAAATGAACATCTTCTAGAGCCTGGAAAATAATAATGTCAGTAATTAATTGTAAAAATTATACATGAAAGACATATGAAAATAAACTTACCAAAGCCAAACTACTGAGTAAAATCATAGTTATCACAGCCGTTTCGAAGTATGTGTTTTCAATAAGTCGGAAGGTTTTCAGTCTCAACATGGCCCACCCTTGCCAGAAAGGCGACTCGTCATCTCCAGCCAAGAATGGAAAGCGTTGGTAACAAGGTTCTGGACAACAGTCTGCGGGAGTGTCATCAATCATTCCTTCACCTTCTACTGCTTTTATATCTAGTTTCGCCAAATCTACTTGTCCGGCATCTTCTTCTGGTATCATTTCTGTAAAAGACAATGTAGGCAGAAGTAAATAAAGTACATACATTTGGTTAAATTTAATTATTTACAAACGATTTTTATACGAATATTTAAATGATAAATTACCTTCTTCTAGTCCCAATTCTTCTTTACTAGCATCCTTCTTTTCTTCACCGTCTATTGTATCTGCTGAACCTTTGTGACTTTCATCTTTAAACGACCTAATTTTGTGACTACCGTATGATTTTTGACTTATTGTATCATCGTCCTAAAATAACAAAGTAAGATGTTTCTTAAATAAAACCACTATTAATGGTGTAAATATATTATGTAGGTATGTAAGTATGTATTTTTTTAAAGATTTTTCGCACCTGAATCGGATATCCATGATGATTAAGTTCACAATTAATTCTATTGTCTGTATGATTGTCCGTTATTGCGTTGATATTATTCATTAGTATTTTACCTTTCTTATATTTATTGTCACCTATAACATTTATTTGAAACGTTACTATCAGTGTTAATCGTTGCTAAATAAAATAGGTTATTTGCAATTCAAATAACATTTCAGTTGAAGCATTATTTGAAATTAAAGCGCCGGAACCGAATTTCCGAAAAAAATCCGAATTTCCCGAACATTTCCGAAAAAAAAACAACCACGTCAGTATTTACCGGGTATTGTGAATTCCATGCCGTCGCCGATAGCTACCTCTACTTGGTCTTTTAGTTTCTTATCTTTATACAGTACTCCATCATCGAGGTCGGCGCCTAATTCGAGCTCGTTGTCCACCCGTTCTGAGGAGACACAGCGGCCGCATAAAGCCGCTTTTAAGCCTATATGTCGCACGACATTTGTCCACCGTGCGTAGACGCAGCACCCAAGCATAGAAATCAGACCAGGGCGAGTAACTTAGTTATGCATTTCGTAAAAATTAAAATAAACGTGATTTAAAAAATGCTTAAACCGCATAAGAAACTATAACAATGAATGATATTTAGTATACTCATTGACGTTGTTTCATTTATGTAATTAAAATTTTGAAGGTACAAGACACGGCGACTCATGGTAATATTATCTGGAAGTGTGTTTGGAACACTTACTCGATAAATTATAAATTACAGACTTATAATATTAACACATGACTTCCATCTACATGCAAAACACATATAAAGCGTCTGAAATATTACAATGATAACCAAAGCAAAACATGTACTTACAATTGATTTGGATTAACAACACTGAGAATGTTAGTCAAATAAATAATGAAAAACACAACAGGAACCAACATCTTTATATCAACACAAACTAATTCACGAAAGGTCTGTAGCTCTACACTTGAATGCTATAGGGGATAAGCAACGCACAGTGTTCACAAAATGTATAGAAATAGAGGATACACACAAAATCATGCTCTATATACGTTAATTTTACTTATTTTTTTTGTATCATGCTACGAAGGTTCAAAACCAACTAGTACACAATTTTGAAACATTTATTAATTTCCCAATTACTATTTAGGCATAATTACATTAGCTATGGTTTTCACTTGATAGCCTTGTATAAAACAAGACACTATTAACAAGAAACGGTAACGGCCATTTTCTTTTACCACGATATAATCTCAAACGAGAGGTAGGTAATCTGTTCAAATACAATTTTAGCGAAGCTATTGTAAAAGTGAAATTTCTTACAGTGCACTTTAAAAGGTACATTACACTTTTACGAGTATATGTATGTTATTTAAATAAGTCTATTAACAGTATTTAATTTAACTCTCGTGCAAACAAGAAGTTTCACTGCTACGCTTTGAAAAACGTATAATTATTCCAATTTTTTACATTTACAAACAACAACATGCCACAACAGAGTTTCAGGATTAAATACTCATATCTTACCGGGTGCATGTATGGCTATTTGGTTTGTAAGTTTATTTTTAACCAACTTCAATACGTCCGCTGCGTTTCTTTTGACCCAATCTATAAACCTCGATATTCTGTTGAATGCTTCAGCGATTTTGTTTGTATCTTGATCGGCCGTCGGTGATGATAAGTTCGATGAACCAAAGTTTGAGAGTAACAGGGCCAAGAAGAGGTTAAGGACCTAATGAAGAATTAACACGATCAACACGATTCTAAGTTTATGTTTATCAACTACATGAAAACAATAATAAGGATAAGGATAATAGCAATAATAAGGTTTATAATACTGACCACAAGATTACCGATGACAACAGTGGCTAAGAAAAATGGTATACAGGATACGTCTCCAACGAGCATACAGTCCCACATGCTTTCTATCCATTCTCCACAGAGTACTCGAAAGACTATCATGAAGCTGTGCATGAAGTCTGTGAAGTTCCACCGCGGAAGGTCTCCGTCGGGGAAACGGTCTACATAGTCTGCGCGCACACGGTAAAAATAATTATTGAGTAACTAGCAATGGAGTGATTTCGGATTTTGTGGAAGATACAAAAATAATTGAGTAAGAAGCAATAAATGAATCTATCTAAAATTATTTAGATGTACTTTGTAAAGAGCTTTTTATTACTAAATATGTAATGGACTTTAACTTTGTTAATGGGCTTCTTGTGCATACAAAAATGCTGACTTGAATTTAAGAAATCAATCAAAGAAATTATTTTTAAAGTAGTTAATATTTGTAAAGACATTTATTATAAAATAGTTTTAAAATTAAACATTAGCTTGGTAGCAGAGATTTCGTGTTTTCTTATTTTTTGTAAGTCAAATTGTTACTGATTTTTTCTTTTGTTGCTAGACGCTACTTTCCACGTGTAAGCAAATATATTTCCTTCTTATTCAATCAAATGATTGTAACAATTAAAGATTTTGAAAACATAGATTTTTTTACATAAACATATCTCTAGTAACTCGATATCTCTGTGCATGTAGCCTTTTATAGTGATAGGAGGAAGAGAAGGAAGAACAACCATGCATAAATAATTTGCAAGGTTTTTACAAACCCGCTTTTTTGCTGAAGGTAATTAACTTCTAGCAAAAACATGCAAATAGTCAAATTCTACTGAGCAGTTTGTTGTTTATAGATTGAAGTGTAATTAGGATACTATATATTGCTTGATGGCTTTGATTGAAATTGAAGGAAATTAGATGCAGATATACATATATATAGATAATTTTCTAAAGTTGAAAGTATCAGAAAAGCTGGCAATGAATGTCTCACAAGTGAGGCGCCTTTGTTGGGGGCTTTCAGAGTAAATATAATATACTTGAAAGTAAATAAAAGCTCACTTGGAAAGGTTACACCGATTCTTGCCAATCACCTATCAAGATGAGCACAAGAGTGTGACGCACATAAACACAATAGTTACAATTAACTGTGACCGGAGCCCGAATTAAAGCGTGGAGTCGAACATGTCACCAAGACATATGTACCGAAACTTTGTGACGCAATCCACACTTTAACAAATTACTTGGACCTCAGTGAATCTACTTCAATATGGCAACTATCATGTTACTTTTGTCTAATTTTGCACACATGAAAATAGAACACTTCTAGTCTAAATGATTTCAAAATTTTCACTCATGTATTTCTACTGAAATTGAAGTAGATTCACGGGCAAGTTCAGCGGGCATTCGCGTCACTAACGTTTAACATACACCAACGAACATGCAAGACTCCCACCAATTGGACTTACCAACATAATTTTTCCCGAATAGTTGCATACCCATCACGGCAAATATGAAAATAATGATGCACAATACGAAGGTCAGGTTGCCCAAGGCACCCATCGTCCTACCCATTATAGAGATGAGTAAATTAAGTGTCGGCCATGACTTTGCCAATTTGAATACTCGAAGCTGCAAGTACAAATTGTGAAACAAGGCGTCACACAAGCTCGCTTACCGGCGCTTCACCTATGCTACTGCGGCACCTTTCTGAAGACCGACAATCACTCAAATACTTCCGAATTATTTATACGGTTTAAGGTTTCTGAAACTATTTGAGCAATTCTGGGCCGATTAATCTAGAGTTAGCAAATGTGTGCTTGAGTAACCTATCAAAATGTGCGTTGACTTATTTCTGTATGAGTGGGATATATGTTATTCTATTTTCTATTATTTCTATAACTTTGTTCTGTGAGAGCTTTTCGATTTATAAGTTTTTGCATACATTATATTTTCACTAGAGTCACATAGATGTTCTCTTTAGCCTAATGTTACTGACATAGATCCCATCAGTGGTCGTCCTGATGTATCGAAATACCCTCGGGAAGCGAAGCTGCATGTTACTTCTATATTACTTGATGCAAAGCTTAACTTATAATCACAAGCTGCGTGGAATAGCTTTATAACGTGTCTCATCTCAGGCCCATTCGTGTGATGGAGCCACATTCAGTGTTATAAAGCCACTGCAGAGACCGAATGGTCTCGTATGAAATTAATGGTCAATCAAGCCCTGTGTGAAAATACTGGGGAGTGTGAAGCTGAATAATCAATAATCAAGCCTAAATTCTTTAGAGATGCTAAATTGTTTTTTAAAGAGAACCTGTATAGTTTTTCCCAAATAACTGCATTCCCATCACCGCAAATATGAATATAATGATGCAAAGTACAAAGGTCAAGTTCCCTAAAGCTCCCACTGTCCTACCCATTATGGATATAATAAGGTTTAGCGCCGGCCAAGACTTAGCCAGTTTAAATACACGCAGCTGAAAATATGTCATTACACATAAATACATATATGTCATTATACTGGAGTGTGATGCATGTGGTAAAGTGTGACAATAAAAGTGAGGATATGTACTTACATACATTTATTAATATTTGAATTTCTTTTAAGTATATTAGAATGTATAGACACCCTGGAACTTTTATACTTATTGCATTGCATTTTGAGTTTATTTTTGTCGTTATATTTTTGTCTTAGAATGCTTACCAGTTAAGTATTAATGTTTAATATAAAATATATTGTTAATTCAGATAAAATAAAACTTACCAAACGAAATGAACGCAACACTGACAAACCCTGTACACCTTCCAGACCCAATTCCAATAATGATAAGGCCACGATGATAAAATCAAAAACATTCCAACCCTCTTGAAAATAATATTTTGGACTCATGGCTATTAATTTTAGCATGGCTTCTATTCCAAAGGTAGCTGTGAAAAACTGAAAACAAGATTTTCTATAATGTTTTCGTTCAAAGAAAATAATAATTTTAATGTTTGTTATACTTACATAATTGCCACTTTTGAGCGCCTTTTCCATATCTCTGTCCATATCGTGATGGTCCAATGCCATAAACAATGTGTTGACCACGATACATAACGTGATGAACAGTTCCACGAAAGGGTCAAACACTAGGAGAGCCACGTATTTTTGGAACTCCAACCACAACCAACAGCAGTCCCATACACAAAAGAAGTCTATTCCCTTCATTAAGCACTCGAGGAGTCTCTCCTTGAAGGTGGGTCCATCCTCATCGTCTTCTGCTGTTGGGAAGTAGTACACTGACACTGTTGTGTCGCGTTTACCGTAGGACGTGTGTTTTGTGTGTTGAAGAGAGAGAGAGAGAAATAATTTTTGTTAGTATTCGCTCATTATTTTTATACTTTAACCAATAACATCCCATTGAAGGGATGTAAGATTTGGCGATTAAGATGGACGCTGAAGGGCCAACGTTTTTTAAAGTTTTCAAACATCAATATTCATATTTTTTGAATTTTGTTGGCTGTCATTTATCTCGTCGAAATACTGCTTTCTTAGATTTTTTTAGGAGGTTAAAAAGAAGAAGACTACGAAGGTACACAACGATTACTGGTCAAAGTGCTCGTTACCGTGCTCACACCATAAACCACGTCGAAAGCGGCACGCACTATTCAACTAGGTATATAGAGCTTATCTCAAACTTGCATTAAGCTTACTTAGCTTATCTACATGATGGCGATGTTGCGGTCAGATAATACTGCGCTTCTAGTCTATTACTCATTTAAAGGGTCAAAAAATATGAATATCGTGATTTTTTTTAATACAGTCTAAGTGATACCTATACCTATACTACGAAAATTTGTTGAAAATTAATTAAAATAAAATTATTAATATTGTCAGTATTAGGAAATAAATGAAACAAAAGAACCATGCATAAATCTATGGGAATATGAGTTGAATAAGTTTTAAATAATTTACATTTGAGTTTTTTATACGTTTATACTTTATACTATAAACTAAAACTGTAAAAATAGGTCATGAAAAGAATCAAACATAAGAAATAAAATATTATGGCTCTATACATTTTAAATTTAATATTTTATCGGTTAAACAAAGTGATTATATAATAAAGTGCAATTTTTGTAAAAAAAAAAATAAATATGTGTAAAGCTAAGAAAGTTAGTGCTTGCAAATTTTGTTAAAAAAAAATAGTGTATTTAGTGTAAAATCATATGCTCTGCCAAATATTACCTTTTATACATTACATTACTTGGCATATGTTACGAGTTTATGTATTCTATTGTATCAGCTATTTCTCGAATAAATAAAAAGCAAAGCAAAAGCATCAGTTCATGTAAAAAGCTTTTAGATTTTTATTATTTTATATCTGATTGTGTAAGATTAATTGAATAAATAAGAAACATTTATTAGTTTTTGGTGCGTGCTTTTCAGAAGGTAGAAAACCTGTGCTCCGAGTGCTTTTGTTTCATAATTAAATATTAATAAATGACACCCACAAATGGTTAATTTTGCCAATTATGCTTTTTGCTGCATAATGAGCAAATACCTTTGTGTTTCGTTCTGTTGTGTGGTGTATATGCGGATGTATTAAATATATAACATAAACAGCGGTAAAGTGATTATGTATATATCTTTAGTTATTGTTTTGTTTTATCATATTCAGTTTAAACTATTGTAAACATAAGCGATATTAACATGGAAAAAAAAACACATTGAAGGGGTATCTACAAAAAAATCTTGAAACTATATGCGACGTATAGAAATAGTTTCACAGAACACTAAACATTTAGGTACGAACTGAGCTTGTATTCAACTTCTCTTACCGTTCTGATCACTGGCTCTACTTTGTCTGCCGGCTTGCTCGATGATTTCATTTAATACCATAACATCTGAAATTAGACAAAAATGTAAATTATTTCATGTGTGAATGTAAACACACACACTAAATTGATACGTTGAACAATATACAAAAATTAAATATCACCAAAGTTCTTTAAGTTTTTAAATAGCTGCCTTTTAGTTTATGATTAAGTATTCATAGACCTCAACAACAACAACAACTTAGAAGCGAAATAATTGTAACAAACTTAATGGCAAGTATCTTGTTTGGTTACTGTCGTTAATTATATAAGTTTTTATTTTTTCTATTTACCTCTCATATCCACTACATTGGGTTGCTGTGATGACTCGATAAAAGGGTTGTCGTTCGATTGTTTTAACACTTTGCCAGCCTCGTCTGTGCATTCTGTAGTGCTTATTTCCTGAAAGTATTACATACATACGTTATTAGTAACTATCGTCATAATATTAATTCCTCAACTAAAAACTTGGTATACATGGTTACCAAAATTCTCCGAACAGAGATGCGGCAAATTTAAGCTACTATAGGGAGGGATACCCAGAGCTAAACTTTTTTATATGTGTAATGTTCATTAAATGCGTTAAATAAATAAAAATATAAATTACCCACACTCTACATATATCTATATAATATTTATGTGTTAAAACATTATCAGTTGTAAAGCTGTCAGCTAACAATCATAAACTAGGAAATAAATGTAAATGATAAATGCTTTATGGTCGAAGATCTACAATTAGCGGCAGTTAGTGAATATTTACATTATGTATAGTTTATTATCTTATGTACGACCGCTCTGGTGTAGTGGTGCTGAATGCTCTATTAACGCCTGCGGTAGCGGGTTCGATTCCCGCTTGGGGCGGATATTTGTATTTATACAAACATTTGTTCCTAGTTTAATCCCTGTGGGCTTCCCCTCATCCCTCGGAGAGCTCGTAAAGCCGTCGGTACCGGTTGTTATCACAATCACCTGATAACGATCGTTACTCATAGTAGGTGAATTCTAAGTCCATAGTCTAATTCTAGGCTAAATGGTCACTGGCTTGTTCTCTAGGTTGCGGAGGTCAGACGGCAATCGCTCAGCAAATAAAAATCAATAAACTGTCAATAAAACCTAGGCTAGGATAAAGCAGACCCCGGCTAAGTCCGGGAAAATGCTAGGGAGATGAAATATATAGTATCTTTATATCTCTAATTATGACGATATGCTTTGCAATAATTCCTAATAATTTAACTTACGTATTCTCTAAGCGGTCTAGAAGCGAGCGACGAATCTTGCCGAGGCAGCGGGTAGGCGTGCGGCTGTGACGTAACGCTGTGGTTCCGTGACGCAGACCGTCCTCTGAGCCTCGCCTCCTTGGTCTGCGCCTTGCCGCCCAACAGGTCCCCGTGCGAAGTATATGACAACCGGGATTGATGCGATGTGTACGAAGAATGCCTTGAACCTTAAAGACCAATTCATTGCAAAATGAGGCATACATATCAAAAGAATGCAATTATAAGAATCAATTGACTTTACTATAAGACAATTTTAATTTTCAGAATCAAAAGCAAATGTATCTGTAAGAGTATGTAAAGCAATAACTTTACCTAAATTGGCGTAGTATACAGGAATAATTATAGCACCATTTTCTTCAGACATCGGTGTTACAGCATTTGAGTCGTCAGCGTATGGTAGATGTTCTTGAGCGTCCAGATATGTTGAGAGAACGAGAGGTTTCCGGTCAGCTCCGGGTGGATATCGATTCCTTCCGTTCGGCCTGAGAGCCATTTGGTGCGATCCGCGAGATCCTCGGCGTAAATTGAACGGTGATCCGGGCAGTGACAATGAAGCCTAAAGTCATATTTAATCTTAAGAAAGTTCTTGACATCCCGACACGAATAAGTTTATTCATCGAATTACATTTTTTTTGTTCAATTATTTATTTTATTCTATTTTGTTTATTTGGATTCGAGAAATACTAAAGTTTTCTTTCACATTATTGACTCTAAAACAACGTTCCTCAATTCAGATCGAGTATGGAAAATGCAGATGAACTAATACTGATCGGGAGTCGGTAGCAGAGGCTTTATTAGTTCAAGCTTTTCTGAAGTATACGTACGAGTATGATTACGTTTTTTACATTACTATGACTTAAGATTTACTTTCATGTGCCGATAAACAAATGGAAAACAAAACGCACAGTCAAGAAAATGACTTATAAGGAAGAATTCAATGAAGATTGGATAAATAATATAGTGCTTCTAAATCAATTGCATCAATGCATGACGTTTGATGTATTTCATTAATTTACACAATTGACACGAATGCATAAATGTTTTAAATGATTTCATGAATTGCTGCAATGTGAAATGTAAGTAGAAGTTACTAGTCAAATAATAAGTTAATTTTATAGAAGGGGAAAAGAAAATTAGTTAATAAAAACAGTTCTTAGTAATAAAGGAACAGGAAGGGGAACACAAACACCAATGTGGCTACAAGGACAAACCTGCGAGCCTTCGCGCAGTGGCCCATATGATAACTGTCCGTATTTATTTATGCGTTCAGGGTGGGGAACCTTTAATACACAGAAAAAGTGAATTTGTAATTAACGAGAATGTAACTATCAAATATAATTAGACATTCAAGAAAGAGGATAAAGGATTCCGATTAGAATAATTTGGAATAAGGAAGTTGCAAATAAGAAATACGAAACGTGAAATTAATGTGTGATTAGAATGAATTAAAATAGGACTACCAAAAATTCTAACTAAATAAAAGACGAAATAAATTCAAAATGAGGTTTATTTTACAATAAGATTTTGTAGTATGATATCCAACGATGCTTGTATGTTATGATAACTGATTTACACTACAATACTCTTATTGTAAGACACATATAATAAGAAAACCAAAGACAAGCAATGGCATGAAATTAAAGCAACGGTTAGTCCAGTAACTTTGTTTATAAACACATGAAGTAATGTGGGGTTAAATTTCATGCACTTTTGCATATGACTAATTCCTACCATAGCTATAATTTAACTTCTACATCTATAGTCATGAGGACTGTTCTTTATTGTCCAAATAAGATAGCCTCCGCATCACTCATCAAAATTGAGGAATTACTGAGTTATATTAAAGTTCTTAAAGTTACAAGTAATGTTAAGTTAGTTGACCGAACCTACCTCTCCACCGGTGATATGTTCAGTCTCAGCTCGGCCCGTTCGTACATTCACATTACGAAAGAAACAATCTAACATGACAATAGACTCTTACTCTCCAATAGTATTTATTCTTATAGCCTTTATTGGCATATATTTATTCCATTAAAACTTTCAGTCAAAATTAGCCCTAATTCCAGTGGTTATACAGGATTTGTTTTTGATTTACCACTTGAAAAAATAATATTGGAGATTGAGGTATTCAAAAACGAAATTGAAACTAAAGTGCACTAGATTCAGCCTAGAAGCTAAGTTGATAGTAAATTTTATTCTAAACCATGCTCACAAAATGAATACCCCCTTTTTTAAACTGATTATATTTTATATTGCTTCGTCATAAATGGTAAAGGAAATTAATATATACTAAATGATTCTAAGTAAACAAACTATTAAAATAACCGTTTTTTGCATACACAGTAGATTGTTTTAGTAATGCGACAGAAGGATTGGTAGAGATGCAGGCATAGTAGTAAGAAAATGACAGACTACGGATGAAAGTGATCGTAGAGATGGTAGGTTCAACGAATAGCATGCCTCGAAACCAATATCCAAATAAATCCACAGAATCAATGTTTGAAAATAATAAAAGAAAGTTAAATAAAATTTAGTTTGCGACACATATTCAGATTTTCAACTTTAACTTAAGTTATATTTGAATGTAATATTAATAATTACTGATTTATTCAATAAAATAATCACAATAATTCTCTGTATTTTTGTAAATCTGAATATTGAAGCTAGCAAATTTTAAGGGAGAATAAATAATTATACCAAAGCTTACATCAATAAATATTTTAATTGTTCTTTTCAACTTGAATTTTTATTATGTGATAACAAGTGTTGACATAAAGTGAGGATGAGAGATGAATGCTTAAAATCGTGTAATAATAATTAATTTAAAATCAAATTTAACGTTGCTGTCGTGTAAAAGCAGCGTGAACTCGGAGAGTAATCAAGTTGAAAAGATAGTGTTCCGCTGCCAACAGTTCTATAGAGTTATCGTTAAAGTGTTTGTAATTTAATTTTTATCTAATATTCACAGTTCCTTCCAGAAAATGCAACTATTAATTTGAACCGATAGTATTGCTTTATTTACATGATAATCAAGGCATTTTCTTACTCTAAATGTACATTACGCAACAATATGACATTTTAAAATATAAATTTGAGAAAAATAGCGGAAAGATTTTACTTTTGCTGACGTCGATTTATCCAATAAAAAGTTTAACATCATCCTCAAGGCATAATGATCTTTAACTATCAACTGTAATTACGAATCAAACGAAACCATTGGCAGCGTGATGGAGGCGTGAGAGGCGCATATACTCACCATGCTGACCTTCCTCTGGCGTCGTGCCGGTTCGTGGTGCGAGTCGGTTGGCTTGTGCGTGGGCTGAGTGCTCACCGAGTCCTGGAAGGGGTCGCTACGGAGGGACATGCGCTCGCGCGTATTGTCGTCCTGGTTGCCGCGCTCCTGGTTCACGAACAGCTCGTAGCTCTGACAGGAGGAGTCGCTGGGGGACTTGGCGGGGTGTGCTTCGGCGTACGCCGCCGCCTCAGCTGCCGCCGCTTGTTCGCGGGCGTGAGCCTCTCGTGCCTCCTGCTTATCTGCCCTAGCTGCTGCTTTTTGTTCCGCTTCCTATTAAGGAATTTAATTTTAATTAATCGATTCAACTAAAAATAAACAATTTTTTTTTTCAATAATTTAGATACTGCAACATCATACCCTAAGGGCTTCTTCTTCGGCTTGTTCCTCTTCTTCGGCCTTCTTTTGTAACTCATCGTAAGACATGGCGACGATGGCCAAAATCAAGTTGACGAGATAGAATGAGCCCAAGAAGATGATCACTACAAAGAACAAGACGTGCCACGAACCCGCTGATCTTAGCACCTAAAACGTAAATATTGTGTGTTTTTATTTTTTACATTTCATTTTTTTTAATTATGTAAAGTTGTTATTGTTATTATAGAATAGAATATTACCAATTGATATAGATTTTCCCAGTAGTCCTGTGTCATAAGTCTGAAAGCAGATAGAAAAGCCCAACCGAAGGTATCAAAACTCGTGTAGCCGTAGTTAGGGTTTGGTCCATAGCCTTGTAAACAAACGTAGCCCGGTTCACATTGTCTGGAAAGAGAGTATCATTGTTAGATGATATTTATATCCTAACATAACTATAAGTTCAATGTGGTCATAAGTTTGGATGCAATATAATGATTTTAGTATTTTCTGAACTTACCCAGCTCCTGATGAATTTCCACAAAGAGGGTAATCGCCATCTTCACCATACCAATTTGCTACAATTGCAATAAGAATATCGTTACATTTTTGTTCTGATTAAAAATACAAACATCAAAAAATGAATGATGTTCGAATAAACTTACTTTCATTTTGACAAAATCTCTCCCAGTTCTCGTCAGTTAGGTTACCCCAACTACCATCTTCCGGGAAGACTTTAATACATTTCTGTGTCAAAACCCCCATATAGATTTGCAGACCCATTAATGCGAACACAGATAAGGAAAACATCGTCAATATTATCACATCTCGAAGATTTTTCACCGATTCTATCACCGCACCCACGATAGTCTTCAAGCCTGTGGACCGCATTCATTTCATCATCGTTCAAATACACTCTAATGTTAAACATCTAATTGATGTAATTCACTCAGTGCGGCATGTCACTTTTAATTTGCTAATAGAACAAACCATTGTACTTACTCACATTTTGTCTTTTCATTTCATTTAAACCATTCTTTTTTATCTAGTAAATTGTGAGAATTTATACATCTACTTTTAAAAGCATTTTGTTACTGCCTACTTTAAGAGTTCTAACATTTATATAACTGATCTTTATAAAATGAAACTCTGCTAAGTATAAAATTATACAAATATAAATTTACCCGGTACGATGGCCACAGTCTTCAAAGCTCGGAGAACTCTGAATGTTCTGAGAGCGGCCAAGTTGCCGAGATCTATGCCCATCGTCACATAACTGCAACACACACCCACAACCACAACATCTAGATTAATTATATCTAACTACACAATACTTTAATTACTAGCTTGTATCAAGATTTTGTCATCAATGGAACTTTTGTCACCAGTTCCCCCGCCTTTTTCCACTACCCATGTATCGTTTTATTATATAATAACTTTAAACATACAAATATCTAATTCATATATATTCTTCTATATAAAACTATTAAAGAAATATTTAAGTATATAAGAACGAAAATCTACAATTAAACGGTTGTAACATTTTGCTACATAAATATATTAAAATTGTCTACTACTCACGCTAAAGCTATAACTACGAAGTCAAGCCAATTCCATGCATCTCTAAGGTATGTGAATGGCTGTAGTATGAAACCCCTGGCCATTACTTTCACCGCCGATTCAAAGGTGTAGATGCCGGTAAAGATAACTCTGTAAAAATTCACCTCCATTGTGGAACGCCGCTCAAAAAGTAGACAAAATTGTCATAATAAAACAATTCTAGGTCTTCAAAATTAAATAAAACATCTAACTTGAAGTCATGAAGGGTAAAGTGGCGGTAACGATACAATTTTACTAAATACACCTATTACTAATGAAATTGAAATACATACCTATGTATTTACAATTTTATGGTAAAGAGTAGGTAGTGTCAAATAGAGAGTTGTAAGAAGAGATGGATATCTAATTAGTAAAGGAACGCTGCATCACTGTGTCGCGGGTAATGATGTGTAATATTGTGCTACGGTCTGTGACAGGCTCGTCAATACGTTACTTTCATAACACACCGGAGTCCGCAATGAAAAATTACATAATGCATAATGAAGTACTTGTCCATTATTTGTCAATAATAACAATCAAGGAATGGCTATTTCTGGTAAAAGAGTGTTTTCATTATTATTAACGATAGATAAACTAATTTGTTTTACAATAATCATCCTCTGCTCAACTAAGAGTAAACTGCTTTGATAAACGCTAATTCTATTTTCAAAGACATTTATATTCTCAGTAATTTATATTCTCAAAGATAATATAAACTAGGCACGTAATAATCTAATTATAGGTATATAAAATTTACTTCCGATTATCTAAATTATAGGGCATTTAGACAATTCGAAAACTAACGGAAGACTAATAATTTTGAAACTAGCGTGCATTCTACTAATGATTAGATGATACATAAATTTATAATTTTATATATATTCAATCGTTTAGAAACGTTAGCTATTAGATTCATTATTGAGATATACTTACTCAGTACTTTCGACAGTTGGTGTGGTAGGCATTATCATAAGTATACAATTCACAAGGATTGTGGTAATAATAAACAGAGAGAACAAAGGATGCACTAATATGTATATTGCCACTCTTCTTATGGGGTTGAATGGATCCAGTATCCACAAGGCATTGGTCGCCGAAAATCTGAAGATATCTTTACCCTTGCTTATGACTACGAATGTCTGAAACAAAAACGATTTATTATATCGTATTCAAATTGCGATCAGAATTAAAAAATATTTCTGCAGAAAGTTAACTTATGTTTTATATTGACTTGGCTACATGGATTTTCTTTAGTAAAGAGCTTAATAAAGGAGAGAGTTCTTACGGTTTGGTTGTGATAGAAAGGATCGATGTCCTCGAGTGGTGTGGAGGCGAGTTCAAGAGGGAAGGAGCCCTGCATCCGCACCGGCAGCGGCAGGCCCTGCTCCAGGGTCGCGTCCGGCTGCGGACCCTCATCTTCGTCCTCATCGTCGTACCGCACCTATGTCACACACCTCTCATCACCAAGGACTCTTTAATAGAAACCTTCGCCGCAACTTCCTAGAATACATTGTACTATTGGCTGTACACTTCAATAAATATTTTCTATGCTTTTCTTTTTTAAATGTGTCTCTAACAAGTTACTAGTTTTATGGTATTGTCATTTTGTGTTGTTTTGTTTGTGCGATACTTACTTGCAATTTCATTTTATTGCCATATAATCTGTAATATCTAAACCTAGTTTAGAGTGTTCAATGTTTATAGATTAAATATTTTTGTATATTATTATAATTCAAATGGCAATATAATAATCACATTACACTACTAAATCAAGGCATCGTGTAACAATACTGTTGGTTCTTTGCGGTGTTATTCTCTAAGGCTCTATTCGTCGTACCTCTTGATTGGAGACTAAGAATAACACTTATAATTAAGGCAACTAGTATTATTACGGTAGTTGAGCTGGGCTCGTGAGCGCGTTCAAAGCTTATTGCTCTTTGTGCTGCTGCTGTCTGTGTAACCATGATGCGATTTTGGCAAAACTAGAAGCAATTGCAGAACGTTTCCCTCTATTGTGTTACCGGTTTGAAAGATAAAATTTAATGTTTGATTTAAATCGTGATATGATTTCTTAAATACAGGAAAGTTTGAGTGAATAACGTTGTTGCGAGTATTTTTTGCTCTAAAGTATCGATATCAGCTTTAATTATACTAAACAGATAACCAGGTATATTCAGAGTTGGTGGAGTAGCGAGAGAAATAAAAATATAAATAAAATTACCGTTGTTTTGTAAATTATTCATTAAGTTTGGATTTATTATTTGAATAATAATGGGTACCAAAATAGGGGATCGTTCACATGTTTGCGCTAAACTAGCTAGGTGGTAACACCATGCTAGACCTAATGACAGCAGCCGATGATTTTGCAGACATGAGCCAATTGTGTGCAATGCATGATAATGGTATTATGTTATGTGCCAGTGTAGTCCATTTGCTAATCATTAGAGCTAATTACATATTAATTCATTTTAGGGCATATGTAGTTGTTGTTACGACAGAAAAGAAGGTTAGTACTTCGGAAACAAGTGACGTGTTCATTAGATCTGGGTGTGAGGTTACTGAGGTTATAGACAATAAGACACTAGGCTCATTTTTCATATTGTACAAGGTTATCTATAAATTTCACTATATCTAACCAGGAACATTTGGAGACAATTACGAATAGGGGAATTTTGCTTATTACATGTAAGGACTTCGATTATTCTGCATTTTATTTTGGTATCTTCATATCAATTGGATGATGAAAATACCTTTATTGATTGAAAATGCAAATAAACATGATAAGCTTTCATTTTTTTCTCTACGAAACATTTATCATTAAGAATTGGCTAAATGATTCAAACAGCTAAGCTTCGGGTTGTTTTGAAACATTTATTTGTTATTGACAAAGCGATGTGTTCAAAAATGCGATCAATAATAAATTAGAATGCAATGCAAGTTATCGCACTTTGACTGCCGTCACGCCAATGTTAGTCGAAGTATGTGATGTTCGTAACAAAGTGAATTTTGAACCAGCGATAACTTGCTAAATAATCTTTCTAAAAACGAGCCTTAAAAAGGTAAAAGGGGCAAGCAAGCAATCTTACTTCTTTTTTCTTTTTCGTCCGCCCCAAATCGGTCTGGAATGGTTTAAATAAAAATTATCTGTCAGAGCTATTATTTGATGGAACGCTCTTTTCTAATTAGTTAATTGTTTATAAATTCACGTTTTTCAAATCATTGTGTGAAACATTGAATATAATGCTTGTTTTATAGTCGTTATTGAATCCTAGTAATTCGTATATACCATTGATTGTATAGTGATCGTTGGGCCAGCACTTAACACTTGTGACACAGAGCACACAGAAGACGGGTAAGAGTTGTCACTCACCTCGCCTTCCGCTCGTTTTTTCTCGAGTTCCTTTTGCTTGGCATGCTCTTCAGCTATGCGGGCCTCGATAGCGGCCAATGACTCTCGGGTGAAGGGTCGGAACAAGCTTTGTTCTTCCTCGCTGATCGAGTCCAAGTCCTCGGACATTGTCTATCGAACTCCCCCCGAGTAAACTGCCTACTGAAAGTTACATTGAAGAAATTAGGTATCGTTTAGTAAGTTAATGGAGTATTTCTTGAAACTGATATAATGAGCTTTTTTTTTAATTTGTATAGAATACATAGATTAATAATCATTTTTAACAAGTATGTACCTGCTAACAGTGAATGGGCGGGTGTGTGTGGTAGGGAAAGCGCGTGCGGCAGTACGCCCTGCGCCCGCGTTCTCCCGCCGACCACCTACGGGCGGAGCGCCCTTCTGCCAGTAAAAAATAGTAAGTATTATTTAGATACCTAATCGTAAATAAACTTGAAGATACGGTCATGATATTTTTTCGAAATATTTCAGCTTAATTTTGCTTACGCTACATATGAGATACTTATGTTTGCCAATGGGACAATTTATTTTTACATTAACAGTGTATATATTCTTTTATCGAATTTTAGACAACTTTTATAATCTTTATACGTAAATTTTTTCTCTATAAATGTTTGTCAACTTACGGCTAAACGACTGAACCGATTTAGATGAAATTTTATGAGTATATTTGCGTGAACCTCTGAATGGTATCCGACCTGGTACTTAATAGGATAATGTCTGTCGGGTCTGCTATATTATATATTATAGAGTTAAATGGGCTTTTTATTTTGATGATAATATAAGTGATATTATAAGTTCTGACCCACCTGTCGTCCTCGAGAGCAGTGTGGCCGCGGCTACTAGAGAGATGAACGTCACCACGTACTCGCTGATAGGGACAGCCAGCAAATGAGCGAGATTTTTCATGTCCGACCTTAAACAAGTGCCTGCACATAAGGAATAATGATTTGGATTTTTTTAGAATTTACTGCAAAGAAGTAGTTAGTAATGGAGTTGTGAATATTGACATGTAACGTCACTGGTAAAACGAAAAGCTCCTAAATATGTGTCTTATGTCGCGCAACATTTCGATGGCAAGTAGCAACTACTAAACCCTACAGTATCTCGTATTTACTGTAATAATTTACTACCGTCTATTTACACAACTTATAAACTTATACCTATTAACAACTACCGGTTATATTTATGCAACTAATAGCTTCACCTAAGTGCTTTGTTAGCTTATATCATTTGGTTGGTGTTATTAATACTCGTGCCAGATAGTACCAATAATAAAGAACTCATACTTGTACCAATAATAAACAACGGATAGAAGCAAAGACAGACGGACGAACCTATAACATGTACTATAAGGTTTCTCTTTGACTGTGCAACCACAAAAACGTTCCAGATAAAACGATCGAAATACATTACATGTCTCACGTGACAAAATGTTTACACACGCCATAGAATTGAGAAGTTTTTCTTATTTTATGTTATGAGAAATTTATGGGTTATAAAACACTGCGTTACGACTCATACCATCGGCATTAAGTATAAAAGTCAACCAATTTTGCAAGTGTCGAAATTTTACGTAGTCAAAACCACGAGGCGCAGTTAGTAATATTTAATTCAGTTCTTTATTTTGTGGCTTTTAGTTGGTAAATAATATAAAACAGTACCGTATTATTAATGGTGATGGAAAACATAATGAGGAAACCTGCATGTGCCGGAAGAAATTCTGGCACATGTATACTTATCTACCAAACCACAGTGGAGCAGCATGCTGGATTAAGTTCCTTAACCTTCCCCTTAATAGGAAAATATACCTATGCCCAGTGAGATATTTAGAGACTGTTACGTTCCTTTTCTTACCGTTAATGTCACAGTAGTACTCTCATACAATACACACTATGTATATGTTCTATATAGTTTATGTTTTCGACAAGAGATGGCGTTGACTGTCCATTAAATCACGCTATCGTTTTGTTAACCAAAATGTATAAATAGTGTGAGTACATTGTAAATGAATAAATAATGAATAATAAATAATCATATCATGGTTTGCACCCATGTTTTTGTTTTAATGTAAAGTGCTCCTCAATGGTAGGAGTTGTAAACGTAGTTTTTGGAAGGTGAGGTGATCACTTACCGTATAGTAATACAGGGTTGTGTCTAGAGGGCGCGCCGGGTGGTGGCCGCGTCGCGTGCAGGCCGCGCGCGCTCCTCTCTTCTACTTCGGCGCGCGCGCAACATCTGCGATACCACTTCAATTGCGCCTGTAACCAAACAAAGTTTCTGTTAACAAGTGAACTGTTTTAATCGTAAGTTTCATTGGATTTTATATTTCAAAATTATTTTTATACCATTCGTATAATACAAAATTTTAGAAATAATGAACACAATACTCTTAATAAAACATCTTAGACTATGAGCATGCGAAAATATAGGTATGTATCTACAATACCTATCAAATATCTATCAACTTAAACACTGTCTTACTTAAACCCTTACTTATATGAATTTCTTTTTGTTCAACTTTTCTTTTT
>DVXP01000193.1:0-25039 GCA_018235645.1 Junonia grisea | reverse complement strand
AAAACCACTAAGTCAAAAGACTAACATAATGATACTGATGTTTGTTCGAAGACCGTGTTAATGTTAAATGTAAAAAGCAAAAGAGAGAAATTTAAGTTAAATAAGAAAATATTGTTAAATAAATCAATTAGAATAAATGATAATATATCCAATTATTCATATTTATATCTAATCTTTTTGAGGACAGAGAATATGAGACCGTAGCAGATACAGCAATTTTTTTTTCAAATACCAAAATGTATTAAAATAATAAGCAAATCTACATTTATATCGCGCCGGATTTCAAAAAGGAACTGCTTAGGCTACAGATCCGATATGTTTATTTACATTTACATGTTAACTGTAAATTATTATTGCTTGTTTCTAGGTTTCCTTCTAGCCTAAACTGTTTTATCTTAGAAGCGATTCTGCTATTGCTGGCGTGGCTCTCGTGAATGATAAAGCACATACTGCCAAACAACGTTCCATTCGGCGAAGATTATTTTATTTCTTTTGTAAAATAATAGACGTTTTCTTTGTTTACAAGCAACAAAATATCATCTTATTTTCATCAAAAGTTTCGTAAACTTGCCACTAACAATAGAACCATTTAAACTAATTTTGACTTTAAAACCTTTTACAGATTGTTTAGTGTAAACATAGTAAAATTACGTTATCCACCTAATACAGGAAAAACGAATTTGTCGTTCTCGTCGTAGTCTATAAATATTTGTCACAATCGAATTTTAAAATGACGACCATAAACAAGTCTGCTACCAAGGCATTATTAACATAAATGAAAAATTAAATGCTAATAAGTTGAAAACTAAATTAAGTTTTTGTTACTCTTATATCGCCGTGTAATCATTTGTTAATTATAATTTAAATCTTATTTTAGTAATTTTATTACTGTGATGAGAATACCGTTAGTTATTTTTTGTCAGTATTAATATGTGCGATTATCTGGTTTTTAAAACTGGTTTAATTAGTGTTGTCTATGACTTTGCTCCTTGTCTTGCATGACTGAGAAAAATCGTTTTAGTCACTACTTGTTTTTTATTACATGTCCTTATGATTTAGTTTATTTTTAATTACATTATTTTAGTAAATTTAATTTAATCGCTTCATTTTACATATTTTACATAATAATCTTGCGATATTTCATTTTATTAATACTTATTAAGATGTTAATTCTGTCTAACCTTACTATTAATTTACTTGGTATTAGTGTCTCTAAAGAGATAATATCGTGAAAAAAAAAAAGAAAAAAAATGAAAGGTGTTCGTAACTAACGTGGAGATACATCGCTGAGAATCTTAAGACCTCAACAAAAAGTTCGTAACGGACCTTACCAGTATGGTGGGATTTAATAATGCCACCCTATAAGGACATGAAACGGGACATTGATCGATGTCGATGTCATACGGTTGAGCACCATTGCATTATATCTAGCATTTGTGACCTTTCGATCACGACTTTATAATATCACTCCTAACTAAAAATCAAATCGAGCCGCGCTTAACTTATTCACATTTAATTCATATAAGTATTTTACTTTTGATAACATTGTTCTTTGCTCCAGACATTAATACATTTGAGGACTTGCCTTTAAAAAATTTAGTAAGACGAAAAATTGGAACAGGCGATGGACAAACTTGAGTGGATGGAGGAACATGAGTACAAAATAACTGAAATACAAATTCTTTTGTTCACGTGAATTTACCGGAAAATGTGAATGCATCGTAGTTATCATAGTCACATCGAAGCGAGCACTAACAAGGGAAACCAGTGCGACGAGTCCAGTAGCTGTAATGTCTAATCTAGTTGATATGATTGAGCCCGTTTCCTATTCGTATGAAATATATTATACCTAGCATAATGTAATTCAGTACCATGCGGAATTGTGTTCCACAAGTGGCGTACTTATTTCTATTAAGGAAAATGTAAACATCGCTGTCTGTCCAAATAGCGCCATTTTACCGTCATGATGATGAATTGCTTCTGTATTGAACTCACGCGTTATTTATTCTTTTATTAATAGTGAATAGTGAATGGACGACGCGCAAGTAGCTTGTTTTACTCGTCAGTGGCACAGCGGCGTGTTTCATAGGTAATTGAACGAATCAAGTATAAATTAGGAGATTAGTTCCACTGATTTATTGGCAACTAATTTTGTTAAATGAGAATTGTCGATTAATAATGTTTACGAGTACAATATTAAAGCAACTATCAAGATTTCCTAATTGAATGAAAATCACGTAGGTATCTTAAATTATTTCGATCCTAGATGCATACTAATGGTTGTGCTAAATATGTTTTGGGTGCTATTTCAACACTATGCAGCCATAAATAAGATATATTGGGCGGAAGAGCGCACATTAGAACATCCACGCGAGAGAAACCGCGAGTAAAAACAAGTCATTAAGACGAATTTAGGCTGGCTGGCCTACATGTGAACGAACGCTATAAACGCGTTCATCATAAGATACGAGTTATTTAGAATTAAAACTGACGTTTTGATGAATCTCGACTAGACGAAGCTATTCTATATATCATTACTTCGGCTCTTTGTTATGATATTTATTTAAATATTCGAAGCAAGAATTTGCAAGGTTGGCAAAATGTAAACAATAGTTTAATGTATGCTTATATCGTTGCTAACATATTTTGGTGCATTAGTCACGGTAATCCAGTAAGCAAGGTTTTTGTAAGCTATTTGTACGACAAAAATGTCTTACGCAAACTCAAAAAATAACATAAATAATACATCCTGTACTAATGTTCGCTAGCAGCTTTGTTTGCTTGGTATATTTAAAGCAATACCCAATACATCCCATCAAAATCTGACGAGTACTTTTTATCTCAATGAAAACAAACATATGTACTTATATATCCATTCTGACAAACTTTGGCATGTTTTAGAATAGTAGTAGGATATTATATTCTTGTTTTATGAAAGATAAAATGATGTAAACATCATTAGCTTAACCATAAATAACGCATATCTCTTAAGTATAAACCTATTGATTGCCAATCATTAATTTTATACAGAAAACAATTTATCCAAAGATTAATGAAAACTTAACTGCAAACGATTATCGTTATTTTCCGAGTATGTATATGTACATTTTACGTATGTAAAATATACAGTATTATTAAAGAGTGATTCTTTACCTTTGTTATTCCCAGAGTATTTATTTTCCCAGCAAATGGTTTTAATATGAATCATATTCCACAAACCAAAACAAACCGTTTCAAAACGTCAAATTAAATAAAATATTTCAACTCAGATCTTATTTATTCGACACTTAAATTTTATCTTGTATTAAAAATATTAAATCAGAAAGCTTCCAACCAACACTGCCTTATTAGGAAACAGACTAGGAGCAGGATGGCGCCAACAATCGATTGCTAACAAGATCAGCTGTATCTTGACCGACCGCTTGAATCATACATTAATCTTAAAGAATTTTAGATTAGTAGTATACTTGCTTGATCTCAAAGAAATAATTGCTTATTTTTAATGCTAATTTCGTACTCGCATAATATAAAATCAGGTCGTGTTCGGGCGTAAGAACACGTTAATAAACAGGTTAGGGTATTATTTTTTTAATTACTTTTGAGAACGTAACATGATCAATTCAGCTAAGAACATCGAATCCAAATAGAAGAAATTATCAGCAATAGTACAATCAAATATGTTGTGGTATAATTATACTGCTTAATATCAATCAATTTTTTACGTGTAATATAATGAATCATTTGGTTCATCGAACTCTATGATCTAAATAGAAATAGTATAAAGCGATTCGTTTGCAAATGAGTCTGAAACCGTATGTTCCGATGAATGGACGTTTTCATTGAGGTTGCGGGCCCCAGCCGAGTGCGTGAGCCCGTCGAAACACGAGATCGCCCTGACATAAGTCACCAAATGTAGCAAGCTGCCAACCTTGTCTTTCTATTTATATGACTAACACTCGTTCATTTTGTCCCCCGATGCAATAAAACTTACAACCTGTGACACTTATTTCAATCTGTGTCGTAATGAACCAAACCCTTATAAAATAACAGCTGGAATATGTCTCCGCAATTGTCAGATAACTTTAAATGGACTGGGTGTGACACGTTAGAGTCGACAAGAGGTTAATCGTTTTTGTCGCGAATAAAATCTGCTGCATGCATCGCTAGTGTTGAAATTGTTTTATTATTATTTCAAGGCTCAGTTGCGTTTCATTCATTAGAGTCCGTTCATTGCGTATTATAATTTATCGTCATTTTATAAACCTTCCGGGTTGTTCCAGTTAACTACTTTACTTACTCAGTTGAACTGTATAAATAGTAATTCTGTTAGTTCCTTTTAGTTGATTGAGTTTTACTATTTACTTTACGTCAATCTATATTGGTCATCTTTAATACGTATTTCCATACTTATTAATCTAATTTTATGTTACGTTTTAGACGACAATGTATAAGTAGCAAAAATGTTCATTAAAATTTAATTTACTGTACTGATAAATATTTAACAAAAAAGTAAATACTCACATCTGGATGTTCTTTTACTGGTACATATACTTTTTCTGTCAGTGTGGTGACCATGCCCTCTGGCTCTGGTAGGACGAGTGGCTCTTTCTTGACACCATTTATTTGGAATAAACTTGCTCGTACTTTTGCGATTTCTGTAAATAAGGAAAAAGTTTCGTCAGTAAAGCACAAGCACATATAAATTTCTGAGATTAAAGATGCCATATCAATGACGATAATTTAATATGTCCGCCCAGTCGTTTACTAGGAAAGATAAAAGTTAATGTGCCATCCCAAAACGTTTACGAGAAGTTTATTACACATTTGGAAAACAACCAAAATTCCTCTGTCAATAATACCTGTAAGTTGTGCTCCAATTTGACGTAACAATTGATTGCTAATTATGTTTATAAATGCATATAATAATATTAAATCCACATGTTCGTATAATAAATAGCTATGACATTTGTATGACATCATTCAATTGATATAGCATTTGATGGATCTACTGCCGAGTCGATAATGACAGAGCGGAGCCGCCACCTTCGATACTTTGATGTCATAAGTTCATGCTTAATGTAAATAAAAACTAACATAAGTAAATATTGAGAGGATATGTTATTTATACATTTTACATCATTTGGTATTAGGTACATCTGAACCTTCATAGTTAAATGTACCTTTGATTAGATGCACATATTTTTGTGTTTGCACATAAAGTTTGTTAATTTACGTAGCATTAATTTGTTTCGACCATTGGTACCATTAAAAGTACAAAACGGCTTGCTTATATTAAAAATGACGAGGTGTAAAAAATCAAGAGAATTTTGATACTGAAGAAAAGTAAAAACCTGTTGTATATCAAAATAAATGAAAATATTAATATCGTTCTTAATTTAAGTCTCTAGTCTTATATTTTATTTTAACTTTCGATTGATTTAAATTTTACGTCCTAAGGTTAGTAGATCATGATCGTAAAAATATCAGCCAACTTGAAATTCCTTTTCTAGAAAAATAATAGTTGCATAATTTAATTATATCTTCCTTATCCAGATCAAGATGAATCATTGGGTAATATCCGGAGTACACAACTGTACGACCATATGTTTTTGCTACATCGCATGCATAAAAAGTATGTCGGGTCCTTATGTATATTCACGAGACTACTTAAATGTATGCCTTGTACATACTGAAATTCACTTATGGAATTCTAATTACATTTCTTGGGTTTTTCTTAAACTACATTTTAGTCACCCTAGATCACGCATGGTAGGTAACAAGGTACAAATAAAACAAAATAGGCCGTGGAAAAAAAAATAAAAATGTTTTATATTTCTATATAGTCGAAGGCCTATTCACAACACGTTTTAAATATTAATATAATAATTGAGGTTGTTTTTATCAAATCATACATTATCATTTTTGTTCTGTTATATATACAAATACGTGTTTCTCTTGGTGTAATAAAATTTATCTCGTCATCTTTTCCTGCTACTTTATCTTAAACTATAAGATTCAGTAAGTCTGTCAATATGAGACCTGCAAGGTATCTACAAATTTTATTAATATTAAACAAATGTTATACGAGTTTATAGTATTGCACAATGTTGTCTCTTATTGATTATATATTTTCATTTTTATATAAATATTATTTAATCATACAAACGTATCTAAATGTAACGAACTGATTTAGATGTTAATGAGGTATTTTTATATGATAGACGATCAAAGGCCATAGGACGCGTCCGTACGTCCATATTAAGGCCAGCGTGGACTGGCGACAATGTACCGGAGCTTTCACGCCATATAAGGTCAGTGAGTGAATAAACAAGCCATTAAACCACTACGGGACTCCGTGATCAGCCGCGGATTATAATACTTATTTAATTGCAACATCTGACGAATCAAATAATAATTCAGGCAAACTCACACGCCACGCCGATGGTTAATTTCCGTTGTCAAACACGTGCCTTTATAATTTCGTCATATGTTTTACCATATTACGCAAAGATGCATAATTCTGTGTGTTTTGTAATGTATGTAAACTTTATATTCATTTATTAATAATAATATTGTAATTTTAATTAGTGTAGCAAATGCTTAAATATAGAACAATATCAGAATATTGAATAAAACCATGTTTTATCATCATATCTTAATCTGTCACAAGTCGGACACAAACCTTACAACCGACGATAATGATATTTTCGTCATAACATTCAGATTTAATTTCGTTTTATAACCCTTCACTGCAATGGTAATAAATCCAATAAGAATGCAAACTCTGATACATACCATAAATTTTACGCGACATATTTTAATTGTTGTAAACAATTAATATTTAGTAAAACCGAAAGAATTATCTGTCTAATGTCACAAGGTCAAAAAGAGCGTGTCGGTAAAAAAAAAACTTGTCATAGCGGACGCAACAGTGACGGGTGTCGAAACGCTTGTACAAGACCAAACAATACAGTCGCTTTTGTTAAACAAATGGGACTTCAAAACAAAAACAAAAGGTATAATGGAGGCCTTATTGACGCAGGTGATCTTAAGTTTGTCAGTCATGTCCCGTGTATGTGCTGTGATTAATGTATTCAACAAGTTAACTGGATCAAGATTGTCGTTTTTCGACTTACGTACGTAATATTCGCTTGCAATCTATTAGAAATATCTTTATATGAATATAAAGCTAGTATAATACCGTGTTAGCGTATAGCGTTTACAGTTTTACCACCTTTACAAGACCCTGAGGAAATCAATTAAGTTCGCCGGTATCTAGTTTACAAAGTAGCGGTAGTGTTAACAGTAAAAGATACAAATGGTTCATGAGCTGAGTTAGCAAGAGTATTTATGATGGAATCTTTAGTTGTTTATGAAAGCGAAATAGCATTAATCAAGCGGAATAACGAGAATAGATCACACTTTCAAAGCACTCGTAATAAATGGTACAAGACAGATAGAGGCTGGGAATTATAATGTTGTTTTATCCGCAAACGAGTTTGAAACCACAATCAGCATAGTTTAATTTTCTGATTACTTGAATTACAATAACCGCAGCGGCGTTCACTCTACGCTAGTAATTCTAACCTTACAGACCAACAAATGGTGACAGTTTTTAAAATTATTTTGATGATCTATTATCAGAATCTCAGATATGAAACAGCTTATAATTTGGAAATTTCTTAAAAATGTAGGCTACCTCATATATACTATTTGTCAAAGTAGGGACGGGTCATACGAAAATAAGATTAAGATACCAACACTACACCAATTTATTTTAAATACTAATTGTATTTTAAAATATTTAATTTAAACTTAAATACAACAATCTAATTTACTTGTTTATGGCTTTTAGTTATGCCAAATGAACACAGAATATTTCGCAAATATTAAGTAAGAATTAAATCAACATCAGCATGATCAGTAACAAGTTGGCAGAGATTAAATACCTATGCTCTACTTGTAAAGGTACATAACCATTCAGCACTAGTTTTACTAGTTTTTATTATATTTCTATGACTCCAAGATATCAATAACGATTACATACATTAACATACTTACGGCCAACTAACAGGACAAACAACTAGCTAAAACGTTGACAATAACAACAGCAATTGAACCCGACGGTATTGTATCGACACCGCATTAAACTCAATTTCAAATTCACTTTTAGTTTTAGCGTCCGACGGCGGAAAATTAAATTACTTTTAATTCTTGTTTTGCAATTCATTAGCACCGTTTACAGGACGTAATGCTAGCTTTGTAGCGAGCGGAGGTGTTGTCTAGACAGTGAAATTATAGGATGGTGCGTTAATTAAACAAGACGGCGACAATTGGAGCAGAAATGAGTAAAATATATTAGTTCACATACCAGAAAATGCAAAATGCGTTTATGTCGTGAAAATGATAAACGATTTGAATGTGAACAAAATGAGGAACAGCCTAGATTGAACTTTAATGGGGAAGAAAGTTGAAAGCAGTGGTCCGGTAATTAGGAAAGTTTTTAAGTTGATTCACTTAATGTTTGTACAGAAGTTAATGTTGAAGAAACAGCAAAGTTGAATTTGGGTCCTGACAATAAAAACAAGGGTATACATAAGAACAATGAGGATGTAGAGGGAATTTTCTCACGTCGGGCAGCGACGCGTTAACGCACCGCTACGGTCAGTTTGCGTGTCGACTCGCAGCCAGCGTGACTCGTATCACGCGAACGCCGATACCAGATTATAATGTTATTTACATGTAACAGTGAACCTTAACAACTTTGTATTAGATAGCATTATTCATCAATAATTTTCAGTTAATTTTCGTCATTTAAAAATTTTAATAAATATCTACCTACCATGTATTTTTTTTATATACCTATAGAAACAGTAAGAGAGAAATATATTTTCGTCCTCATAACAACATAACATCAGTTATCTGCCAGTCAGTCTCGTCAAAATCAGTCCAGCCGTTCTAAAGACAATAATCCAAAACAAACAGATACGACCGACAGATCGACCGATTAATAGGTAGACGGACTAAAGTTAAAATAGATAATAGAAGTTGCAACTTGAGACAAAACATCTATTAAGTATTTACTAAAAAAAAAACAATTATTTCTATATTACAGGAAGATCATGATATGTCATCATTATGTGATGTACATAATATGTTAATTAAGCGTTAACAATTAAAATAAATGACAAAAACATTCAATTTAAACACCTTATGAATTATTAAGTGTGGCATAGGTTACTAGTGAAATCAAAAAGAAAGTTGTATTTATAAGTGTTAAGCTCATTAACTCAGCTGTAAACTAAATTGCCTTTAGTGTATAGTTATTTCAGAAGCAATTACGGCTACCTATATTATCATACTTATCCTAATTCCTAAGACTAACATTTAAATGATGTTATTGATGTGCACTGTTATTGACTCATTTATTTAAAAAACCGTAAAAGCCTTTTGAAGATAAGATATTAAATGGACAAAGAAATGCTTTCGATGTCGAATTTAGAAAACGGAAAGAAATAACGACTCTATTATTACCTACACCAAACTGAAATATTACTACCTATAATTCTAATATTTTCGCATTTACGAGTACTTTTATTAATTTACCAATGCTAAACCACACAAATTATACAGGCGGTATGTCAGACTTTTATGTTTTTTATTTGAATACATAACATAAAATTTATTTCCATTTGGTTAAATACGCGAAGCAAAAAAGAACCAGCCATGAATTTATTAAACCATTTTAGATAAATGTTATTATAAGAGTATTTGAACATGTTATTTCAACAGAGCGGTCACTTTCAGTCAACACAAGTGGAGACTTCCTGCCTCCGATGTCAAGAACTGATGTGTTGTTATGTATGAATTATGCATAAGATTTAAATGGTTGCAGCTCACAATGACTAGGAAGGTATGAAAAAAGCAAAGGAATAACTTTAAAAGGTTTTACTAAGGTTTTAGAAAACTGTAAAAACGCGATTTAAACTTGCGAAGTACGAGTATTAACATCTCAATCTTAACGTGCCAGATGTTATAGTCCTATAAAAAATTGATGTATTTATATTAGGGGTCCTGTTAATAAATAAATTATTATTTACTTTGGGTACCTTTATACGTAAAAACTCAACAATGATTCTTACAAAACCATGAATGAATTCGAAAATTATTCATTACCGCAATATTAGCCGTTATAGATGTTTCTTAGAATATTGACGAGTTTATAATTTATTTAAAGTGAATCATAATTTATTAAACGAATGGTGAGAATATATGTAACAGAAAGATAAAGTATTGCAAAACATCCTCAAAAAGGAATCTTGTTTGAAATGTCAACGAATCCGATTTTGCATTTAAGATTACTGTTACCTTTATGTTACAAAATAATTTAAAGTATTTATGGTTCGTAAATGATTTAAATAATCTTAAGAATTAAGATATTACTATACTAGTGCGGTAATATTGTTTAATATTATAAATCATTTACCGGCGTGACGTAAGAAGTGAGTCATGCGTCTCCTAAAATAAGCTGCTTATCACAACTCGTTCTTTTTTAATAACAAACATGGATTTATTATTAATTAAAATACTATTACTTATTCAGTGTGTACCAACTCATTTATTTTAAAGTTCTTATTTTTTAATTATTGCTAGTACGTTTTAATACTATATGTTTTTATATGAATTCGCATTCTTGGTATTTAAATGCTAATTAATAGTATAAAAAGACAAAAATTTAATATTTATGAATGGCACGTTTTGTATTAAAAGTACATAACATGAATGAGAATTCAATATTTTGCTTCATAATAGTCGATCTCATAAATCTTAGTTTTCATAGATTGTTTTATTTATTTAAATATTGCTGAAGAAACCGTTGTATTGCTTAATTAAATTAAAAAACGATTTCGTAAAAATAATGTTATACCGGAATTATTTCAAATATATGTCAATGAAGCTTTACCCACGAAGATGTTATACAGAGCGGTGCGTCAAAATTCACGCAAATTAAAATAAAATATTAAAATCGTTAATGCTCAAAGTAGCAAAATGTGTCGAATTTGAAGGCAATATAATGGGCGGACGTTACGCGTTGCGTTTTCAGAATGCAGGCCACGTTCTGTACTATATATTCTTTGAGCACTGTCCGTTGACTGTTCTTTTATTATAGCTATAAAATCACCGGAGTAAACCCGCGATTTTCGCTGATTTATCGGTTGATATTTATTTTTCATGGTTTACTTGTAAAACTGCTGTGTAAATAGGACGAGTTTACGGCAGCTAATCTGGTAGCTACAACGCTCGCTAGCCCGAACGACCGCCATTATTTTTTTAATACAAGTTATTTGTTAACGTTATGAGGTTGTTGTGATTTTAGTGCATCATTATTCTCGTTAGTTCACAATATAACATTTATAACGTCCGGTCTAAAATTGATTACTTTTTGCTTAAGCAACTCTGGAGTCACACGTTTATTTTAGACATAAAAATTGTAACATTATCTTTGTCGTATATTTTGAATATGTGGATAAGTTGCTACTTAAATAATACAATTTATGAGTATAAGTGTTAAAAATGAATGAGCCACTTATAACAATGTCTCACAAGTTAGAAGCTGAAACAATAAAACACTCTGTGAGTGTTTGGCACATCAAAACGATCAAATGCTTGTCGACCAAATCATTAATAACAACTCCTCAGGAGAGGCAACGCCTATCTTAGACACGTCAGTTTCGCTTTTGATGAATGCATAATAATGAGTTGTCTCACTTAATATATGCAAAGGTAGTCCAGATGTTTATCTCATAGCATCCACCTACGCAGATGTTGTGACAATGCATGTAAGTACTTGGTCTGTCAGTTAGTTTAATGGGTCACAACTCACAATACATACCTTTTTACTGCCGGCTCAATGAATCATCACGATTCCTTAGATAATTGTTACCTTTAAAAACACGTTCGACTCTGTTTGTGATTTATGATACTATATACGACGTATAACTTTTACTAGCATTATGAAACACAGATAACGATCAAAGAAATGCTACCGAATTTTATGCCGATTTCGTGACTACTAAACAATAACTAAAATGATAAGTCATTTTTTTATGTCAATAGAACCCCAAAAAAACATAAAGGTTTAAATGATACATTTACTTACTATAACATAAAATTATACACGAAATGTTAAGAAATTTTCTTAAAAAAATATCATACTTTTAATAGAGGCTATGTTTAAAGAAAATTTTAGAATAAATTGGACGTAGATACGCAAAAAGGATCTAACCCACACAAAGTCATCACTTTTAAGATATTGAGCTTTGAAGTTTAAGCTGAATTTGCTTATTTATTTAGTTTAATACTTGCAAAGATTTTTTATAAATCAAATGTATGGCAGTA
This sequence comes from Junonia grisea, assembly GCA_018235645.1. NCBI lineage: Eukaryota > Metazoa > Arthropoda > Insecta > Lepidoptera > Nymphalidae > Junonia > Junonia grisea. Next base: position 12,640 of record DVXP01000193.1, on the reverse strand, counting down.
TAATTTTGTAATTTAAATAAATTTGGATGAATATCTTTTAGTATTTACTGAGATATTAAGGAAAATTTAGATTTGGATCCCTTTTGAGATATCTAATATTTCATGGAGCTATTGATGGCAAGAAGCATTTCTCAAAAATGATTGAGCTATGTCAATTTGTTAATTTTTTGCCCATACCACCAATTCGATCACCAAAACCGCCTTTGACGCCTCCATTTAATTTAATCCATTTACTTCACACGTAACAAAAAAAAACATGGCTAATACTTTGGGTCTTTTCGGAATTTGAACTTGGATCCTTTTTGAGAAATTAAAATATGAAAGTTTCATACATGTACCACCATTGATAAAACATATATATTTTTTTTTGTATTTTGTGTATAAATCCTGTGCTAAGAGAACCTTTATATCAAAGAGACCAGTTATACTTAACATTTTCGACCATTTTTGGGTTGGATCCTTTTTGTGTATCTACGTCCAATTATAGTTTCAATCAGTTTCTATCACAAGCTTATTTTGACTTTATGTCTTCTATTTTTGTTAATTTTTTTTTTATGTCCCACATTAAGATTTACTTTACTCAACATTTTAAATTTTCTAGAAAACAAGATTAGTTCAATATGTCATAAAATTAACAATTTTCTTAAATCACTCATCTACTAAATCAGAATTCGATTGCTATTTTAAAGGCCATTATAAAAATTCCTCCCAGCTAACAATCGAAAATTAGCATTCCGACAAATTAGTAACGATTTATATCTATAACCAAAAATTAAAATAATGGCCTGCGCGGCGCACAAGGTACAGAACAGTACAGGATTTTTTTCATCGAAATGTTTTAGAGCTGCAACGTTTATACATCACAGAATAAAATCGTTTTTAAGAATTGATAGAAAATATTTTAAAAGTATCGCTTGACGAACCCGAGACATTATTACGCTCTAAAGTCACAGTTCTAAAAGTTCTTGTTGCAATTTATTTTTACGTATCTCAAATTAAAAATAATAAAAATTAGCAATGGTTATGCAAATGCATTTATTTTTTATTATTGAAATAATAAAAAATAATTGATATTTTATTGAGACATCATAGTAATTTTTAATGGTTTCGATAAATTATGAATTTTGACATTTGATGGTTATAAATCTAACTTAATTACGGAAGATTTTTAACAATAAAAAAGTTAAAACGTAATTTGATTATAAATTAAAGTATATCCACTATTCATTTTTAACTGCATTCAATTTTATATTAAAAATATTAATATTCTTAATCATTGGTAAAATATATCTAAATGATGAATCACCGCTAAGAAAAGCTGCTATGTTCGCACTTGAATAATTCGACTCCATGTTATAATCACATGTGAGATTTAGTTTAGTCAACCGATGACATAATAATGTGGTAATAATGATAAATTCAGATTACAAAAATTTTTTTTAGGATGTTGTACTAAGAATAGTAGAAATAGATAGTAGTTTTTCAGAAGCTTCTCAGCATACTGGTGCCTTGGTCACTACTAAGAATGTTTTTAGCATCCGAGGGATAAAGATAAGGTTGGATTTTTCAAGATTTTATGCCTATTTACTGAAATCTAAGCACATTGTTGATTTACGCCAAATCTTTATGACAGTCCGGTAGTGCCCAAGTTGAGCAACACCGTATACTTAGCTACATACAGGCTTTACCACCGTAACGTTAAAGAATTTATATTATTCTTAAGTTAAGAGTGTAATCCTTTAACCAGGATAAAATTATAAGCTTCTATCTCCGTGGTTACGTTTGTGTGATATTTTTAAGTAAGTACTTACAGTCTGTTGCCTGAAAAAATATATAAATAAAAAAATAGTAGTTTATTCTTGTCTTTTAAGAAACAATAAAGATTTAATATAATAATATCCATAATTCATATTATTGTATTGTGATTAGTGATCTCGTGAGATCTTGGTCTTTTTCAGCGATGTGTTAAACAATATTGTTGATTGATGCACAAAAGTGGAATAAAAAATTCGTGAAAATGAAAGTTAACCTTATAATACAGTTTTTATACCTACACTTTTTTTTAGTTTATTAAGCTATACTGATTGAATATTATATGCAAAAAACCACACAAAACTGCTAATCTCGCGAGATCTCCAAATTGACGAGATCGCGCGAGATTGTAATGCACAAACTCGCGAGATCTCGCTTGAGCCCTAATCTCGCGAGATTTGCATTCCCTAATTGTGATAAATATCAAAAAACGTATCATAGATATTACTGAGATGTGTAACAGTTTATTTAATAAATGTCTCTATCTTTAACGTTGTAAGAATAACAAAAAGATAATCGTTTTGAAAGTAGCGAAAATATGTTCGGCGTTTGAAATTTATTTTACAAATATAAGTGTATTTATATTGGCATTAACAGTGCACATTATATGTGTGACGCTGGCCAGCATCCCGGTCGTTATTATAATTCAAACAGACACATCTTGGAACTCATTTTGTCGTGTTCATTAAATGCTAGCTGAATTCATTTACTAAGCGTTTACTTACGAATGTAAATTATGTTAATATAAGCTACGTATATCCTTGGCAGAAATATTTTCTGCCGCTTGGACTGATTTATAAGACGATTTTTTATAGAAAAATGTTAGATGGTATTTGTTAACTTTTTTGTACTGTTGTTTATATTTTTTGTTTAAAAATACATGATAGGTATATTTAGGACTACGAACTTAATTATTATATGGGTACAAACCAAAATAAACATCACCAAGTTACATCAGGACAATTAGAAAACATCCAATTTTATGTAAAAATTTATTTTCTTTCTTAGGTCGCAATTTGAGCAATCCTTGAATTGTTCATTAGTGAAAGCTTTCAATTATTGTTCTATTGCAAATATAATTAATTATATTAATTAACAACTATCGTAACATAAGCTAAAGTACCTATTTTCTAAACTTTTATCCGACTAATAAACTAAACAGGCAATTTACTCAGATTTCATAGAATTACAAGACAGGGTTTTGTGGCTTATTCATTTAAGGTTTACAAGAAATCGATTTACTATGTGACATTGATGAAATAATATACACCGAAGCGACGTTTAATAACTGGATTTCATTAAGAATAACTTGCTAGTGATCATTAAAGACCCAGTCAATTACAAGAGTGTTATTATAAGAATGCCTATATTATTAAAAAGTATTAACATTATTTTAAAAAAATATTACATTTTAGAAAAACGACAATACTAATCTATTTTTTCGTAGCGCCCATAACAGTATAATTGATATGATTTGATTAAACCAATACGAATATAAATACTCATCCTGATATCGCTAAAAGCGTTAATATCTAGAGACTTGAATTTTGGCAGCAAAATTCTGCTATAGGAATAAAGATCCACTACAAGCAAAATTCATCTCGTAATACCCGAATAAAACGTACACAATAGCAAAGCAATAGCAACAGTTAATGCATACATTTAAAAGAGTTTTAAATACTATAAAAATTGTGAAATCACGATACATTTGGTGCTGTACCTCCTAGGCAGTTGTGATTGGGCCGGAATCCTTTTACAGTAAAGTATTTCTAAAGGCGTAAGATGTAAATGCATTTGTAAAATAAAATAAATATAAGCGAACCCGCGAGCAACTACTAATACGTAAAGGCGAAACCAAAATTACCGGAACTATTTTTTTCCGAAATGTCAGTCGTGACTCATACTGTATCTACATTACCTACGTAGGATTTCGTGATTAAAAAAACTTTTCAATCAAGGTACCTACACTGTCATACTAAAATACTTAAAAGTGATAAAAGAGCTGGTACATTTATTGAATACAGATTCGGATTTACGATTAAAATAAAAGTAGTACTAGAGATTTTACTGCCATTTCTTGCGGAAGCTTTGTATACTTACAGGAATTATCCATCAATCTTCATGTGTACAGTGTTTATTCAAGTTAAGTGCCTATATTGTACTGGAATTAGCAATAAATATTTATTTCGCCGTTGCATATATTAATAGCCTTTTGTCATAATATAAATCGTTTTGTATTCTCTGTACACGTATCTAAATCGATGGCTACAAGAAGATTAGGTTGGAAACATTGCATCATTGACGAAGATCATCATTGACAAGATGACGAACAACTTGAAGATGAATTCTGTTGTAGTATTATTACACATTGTCATACCGGTTACTTAATTATAGAGTAAATGTCGCAAACGATGTATTCCGATGTAAAACAGCAATTATGGGTGAGGCTATATTTAATATTGTTAGTCTACGCCCAATTCTCAGAAAGTCATTGATTCTTTGAAGCTTCAGAACAAGATTATAATTAAATTATTAAGTTTTCAAGTTTAACTAAAAGGGATTTTAATTATCAACTTAAATAAGAACCTTCCAAGTAGGTATATGTAATTGTTTTTAATGTTTTATTTAAAAAAAATATATATACCTACTTATATTTTATGTTTAATATAGGTTTAACAATAAACTATTATATAGATATTTCATTACAAGTAATGCGTGAGACAATATAGAATTCGAAGTCATTAATTTTTAAGGGCATTTTCATTAGTTACAGGACATACATAAGACCTCCCACGGGCCTAGCTCACATAATTGATTATTCTCCGTTGTCCACAAGACAAGAAAGGTCAAAGGCTGGCACTTCAATCATTTTTTGTTATATACGTCATCGGTCATGAGAATCTGTTGTTTGATAAAGCTATAAATAATCTATTCGTCTCATGGGTGTCGAATATATTATGGAAAATCTATTTCGTTGAAGATTTACGTTTATCTGATTGGATAATTGCTCGGTCTTTAAATTTGAATATCGACTAAAATTATATAAATTTGTTACCAGAAATTAGGTGTTTAAATATGTGGTATGTACTACTTTCTCCTATAAAGCTGGTAACATCAGGTAATTTTAAAAGATTTAAATGATTTATGTCTTGAAATTCCAAAATAAATTAGTCGCTTTAGCTAGTTTATCTTCTTGTTACAAAATCAAAACATTAAACACTTACAAAATCTGTTTCGTAATTATTAATAGACAGACTAATATTAAGTGTAGATCCGTATTGAAAATTACAATTTTCTTGTACTTTAAGATAAATGCATAAAATAAAATGAAAAGTGCAAAAGTTAATATATTATTATCTGATGATTAATATAACAGAAAATAATAATTTATAAATTGCTTACTGTAAAGATTAAATGTTCATAATTATTTATATTAATAAATAAACATGTTTAATATTAATTTAATATATTTATAATAAGTAAATGTTTGTTTGTTTATGGATATTCTACGTGCTACCAAACAATTCACATTAGTGATTAAGCTTTGTCGACTTTTTATTTACACTTGGGAAAAGGTTATAGAAGTAAGTATATGTAAAATTGGTAGGTGGCACCTGCTTCATAGGACATATCTACATGGGTATTTGTATCTACTGTTGTACCAGCCAGACAGAAAAATAAGTTTTAGGCTTTCTGTCGGCGTAACATAATCTTCAATAATAAGAGCGTAGTCGCGAGTAAAATATTACAATTAAATTTATGTAGCGCATAAAATCGATTATAAATTACAAGCGTGATTTAATTATAATAGGTACATATTTTAGCTATTCCATACATCCTTGATTTGTTTACAAATATTACCTTAATATCATTTATTGTAATTAGTTTGGTTTTTGCAGTTATATGTTATAGGTAATATTATTAAAATCAATATGATATTACCAATTTTATACACTCAATATAAAATTTACGTTATTGACTTACTTGTTTGTTACCTTGAACATGTACATTGCTTCCCACGCAATATTAGTGTCATTACGAAACCAATGCACACCTATTCTTTCATCCTCAAGTTCCACTCAGGAGTAGGTACTGACCACCTACGTACAATAATTTTTATATCGAAGGTGAATCAATCGCCTACGTGGCAAGAACTAGTCATTAATACCTACTTCTAACAAAGTTAGCCGATTCGTCGTACTGTGGTAGAAACGCCCATAATAGCAAATATGGAGTTTTAAACACTCTAAGTGTAGGAGGAACAGACGGCCCATACCTTTATAAGGACAAAGATACTTAAGCTCTTTGTTCTTACAGAGAACACATGTTTAGATACAGATAAACATTAAACGTTCGTAGATATCGTTTAAAGAAGATAGTAAAAGGAAGTCAAACGGTTGGGTCGTAGCCCGTACTCCGTAGACCAAAAACAGTATTGGTGATTATAAAGACAAGTGCTCTTTGCTCACTTTAAGAGCTATTTATACTCAAGGGCTTTTAAGTTAAGTACTATTTTTAACGTTCAAGATTTAATACTATCGGGAACATAAAATAGTATCGAGATTTTATGTTAAATTGTTCGATGAACGTCATAAAGAAACTATTAAAATTTAATTTATTCTAATGGTTTGCTATAAATTGAACGTAGATAGGATTTCGTGTATTACAATGAAAACAATCCTTCAAGCTATGATACGTTGATACTGGGTAACGGTTCAAAGCCGCAAAAGGCTATATTTCACACGACGTATGACCTATTGTGTGTTACTCTCTGACAAATTATGGCAGCTGAATACATATACCTTCATTACAGCACTTTGTGGTGACTTTACGATACGTAATTTGTTGATACTATTCGTTAAATATCTAACGATGATCTAAGTAACAAAAAAATTCAATGCTTCCTTTGGTCACTTCAGTTCCTTAGAGCATAATTTACGAATCCAAGAATCGACACAATGACCAAAATCCCAATTCGCTATAAATCAATAGGGGTGCCATCTAATTTTAAAACAAAACAACGAAATCACAAATCATATTAGTTTAAGATGAATTCATAGATATTTTAAGTGCGTAGTTGCGTACATACACTAGTTTCAATGCTACGTAACTAAAAATAAACCACAGGCTCATAAAGTAGCTTGATCTTTGTCTTAACAGCCCTGCTCGCCTCCAGGCCCTCTACTATAATAAGCTTCGCATTGTTTTCAGAGCAAAATACCTTATAGATTATGTCAGACGTATCACTGTGAAGACAAACAAACACGAGGCCAGACTTGGTCAAGCATTACAAAAGAATCTTTAAGAATTTTATGTTCACGTTTATTTGATAATTTGGAGAAAAATTATCAGGATATCTAAATTAAATGCAATGATAAAATATTTTTTTACAATTTTCGAAAAGTACCAGTACCTATACACAGGAATACATTTAAGTGGTATTTAATTTTGTGTAATAAAAATGTAGAAGAGTTGTAAAATATACTCACATTCAAAAACATATTCTAATATCGTTAAAATTCTAAGCCGATATGATGATATCACAAACTGAGTTTCTCTAAATTCAGATATCTGCAACTATTCTAACTGCAAACACACCCCGGAATATCTAAATATTTAGATATCTACTCTTTAGGTACTCTGAAAATAGATTTTAATACTAAAGCAATTAAATTTTGTTAGAGTACCAAAATATACTTCGAAAATGAACATAAACACTTGTATATCTTGTATATGTAAGTATTTTATTATGTATACTGACAAAGGGATTTAGAGTCACATCGACATCAGATCTACAAAACTTATCATTCACAAAAATTAACGTAATTATGTTAACTGATGATTGCTAAAAGTGTAATGTAATTACTGGTTAAAACTGATAACTAAACAAAACTTAATTGTAAAATGAACTTACACGTTAATTAAAATAGTCGTCATTAATAAACAATGGGTGATTCGATGTCTCATTGCGGAGATACGCGATGTAGGAAATCTGCATGAAATGTCTTAGTTTCAATGTAAAGCATCAGAAAGGAAGAGCAAAATAAGGAAAAACACTAACACTCAACCTTTTCGTCGTAGATTTCATTGTAATTCAAGGCAACAGATCTATTAATTTATTGCAACGGTAAAAATATTATATCAATCTAAAATAAAACTAGAGGATAATAAAATTTAAATTTATTCGCGAAATCTTTGGCAGCAATTAACAAGATCGTAAAAAAATCGGTAGCTTTTTTATAATTCGTTCTACAATACGATGTTGCAGTTTCCATGCATTCTTGTATTTTAGGTCAGTTGATTTACAGTTATTTTCCCGGTAAAAGACATCGAATTTCAAACAGATTCCAGGAAGTTTCCTTATTAATAACACGGTTTAATTTCAAAGATACATAATAAAGTAAACTAACCCGCATGAACCATGTGTTACCTTTCGAACAGCATTCAGATTTTTGATTCATCGTTTTGTTTTCATAATTTATAATTAAGTAGATATTCTCAATAATTTCAATATATGACTACTGCTCAGCATTTGTTCATAAAACAATATAGTCATTAATCTTTCAGTTCACTGTACAGCGCTCGATTATGGAGAAAAGTAAATGCTATGTAATCAATCGTATCTATGTAGTAATGTAACATATTATGATCATTATATACATATATATTTCATCGTTTACTATGAGTAAATAAATAAGTTTCATCTAAAACAAGCGACTCGCATTTCTGACGTCAAACCTCAAACTGTGTTCCATCAGCTTTCCTACGCGGTATTTTCAAACAAGTGTACTTTGATCGGCCTGTAATAGCCACCGAAAATAAGTACTGAATAAAAATCAAATTATATTTTATGTCTGAACTATCTTCGACACGAATAACGAAGAAGATGGACAGGCTAATTGTCGAGCATACTTGGTGTCAAAATATTTACTAATCGACAGTTGAAGGTTATACCTACGTACTATTTATTTAGAAAATGAAAAGCGTGAGTTAAATGAGGAAATTATTTATTAAATCATACGGCCGTACAATTAAAGAAGGCCTATTTGTTAAAAGTTCACCAACAAAATAGGCACTTTCTGACAGTTTAAATTATTTTTGTACGAAAAATGTTAATAAATATAAAGTTTTCTTCGAATAACCCTGAGACAAGAAAAACTTTTTTATGGTATTAAACTGCATTTTGAAAAGAAAGTAAGTACATTCGGCGACATTTTAATAAAGATCGTATTTAGGTACTTCTAGAAACTTTAATAAATTAGCAAACGATCATCCTGAGTACTAAAATTCATTCATTCAAATTGTCACGATTAAAATCTGAAAATATGAATCAAGTGCCAAGCTGCCAAAACTGACTAAAAATAACAGGCTTATCAAACCGCAAATATGTGACCATTAACAAATAAATATTTTTATTTCGTAACGGCGAATGTCTGAAATAAATACAAATGAGATTATCGAAAACAAAATTATTAAACAAACAAACGATCATTATGTGCTTACATATTTACAATACCAGTATTTTGAATAAGTGAGTAAGATCATGAAATCGTGACCATAAACCTTACCCTTGCGACACAATTAGAAATTATCATTATTGTTTCCTGACTCATAGAATTTAGAATCATATTAATTTATCCGAATAATAACTATTATGCTATTAAATTTATTACGGAAATGAAAGTCGAAATGCTATTTCCATACATAAAAATTGCTTTCCGGCATGATACGTCATTAACATGTAAAGTCATAAGGAATCTCGAAACAAATATATGGTATCATTTGTCTAATTATAGTTATTACATACAACATATAGACATCAAGTGTACTTAATGTCTAGAACGGATTACCCCTATTTATTTTAAATTTAATTTGACACTAAGTGGATACCTGAATTATCTCATATCCCGTTTAATTAGTAAATAAAAACACTGGTTTTATGATGGAGCATATTTATTACTGAGATAAGATACCTCAACTTGTATTATGGATGTATGATAAGGGTTTTGTACCAAATTTTAATTATGTATAATATAGCGTACTAACACTAAGTATTGTCTGTCTGTTTGATTGTTAGTTTGCTTCATTTTCAGATCTAACCTGTTAAACCAATTTCGATGAATTTAGATCATACGGAGTCGCTAAGACAATCTAGTCCAGACATAGATATGATTTAACTCTTTTTAAATTTACTTCTTTCTAAAGTATTAAAGTTATACCAGACAAAACGCGGTTGGTTAAAAGGTAACTTCATATACAATATTTACTTTATTACTAATCTTCATGTGATGTCATCATGACACTGGACGTCCAATTGACATACGCGTCATGGTAAAAAAGATCTCTAGAGCTCTTAATATTATGTATTAGATTTTCTGATTTTATGATATAACTTTATAACGATAAGGACCGATAGCTGTATAATTTAATAAATTAAGAACAACAAATGTTAAAAACCAACTTAAAACGATATTAACTGTCGAACAGCAAATGTAAAATTACCTACTGGTTTTAAAATAATTTATTTAATTGAGGGTTATGCGTTTTTTAACATAAGGTATCCCACTACCAAATACAGTAACGGAAACGTATATTATTAAATATTCTGGAACGGATTCTTAATAAAAAAGCAATGGTAGTTAAGATTTTCGAACATTATAACATGATACAAGCACGCTAACATGTCACAATCGCAAGTTCCAGGCAAAATTTGAGTTGACTGCAAAACGAATTAATCTCTTTTGAATCGAACCCTAAAGGACATAAAGTTGAATTTCCAACGTGGCGCCAATTCCGTATCGCTACAATAAACGTTTCAAAACTGCAATCACAAATTGTTACGTGGCAGCGGACGGCAACAACCTGATTGTACCGTTAAGTGAGACGCGCAGAACTGACCTAGTGCCGGGAAAGTTATCAGGGACGACCGAGTTCCACTTTAGGCTTGCCGTGTCCGACCGTGATTGTGATAATATGATCTTCCTTAACAAGACCTGCTTCTGAGCGGTCACTTAACGTAACGGGTCATCAGATGGCGGTAACATCACCAAGAAATCAAAACTGATGTCACTCTGCAGAATAGAACAGGACACCTTAATGACCATTTTACTGGACAGGAATGTCTAGATCACTGATATTTAGCCTTTGTTCCTCTTAGGACACATGCCCGTAAAACTATTATTCCCTGAGCGTGTCAGGGTCAAAATTAAAGGACCATATATCAATTGTATCCAAGAAATAATATAATAGTAAGTTAAGCTGTTAGTATATTAGATATCACTTGGTCCAGATATTCGATGTTTCGTAAGACAGCCAAACGTATCATATCATTGTCACTTAATGAACATTAATTTGTTGCAAGTGGAACTGATTCAATTGCTATCACCAATTAACAGATGGCATTGACCTTAACCGAAACAAATTGTAACAGTTATATTGAAATATTCACATATTTGTGTAAATCGGATACAGGAAAATGAAATTAAAACGATAAGAAATCGAAAAGCCGCTAACAAAAATAAATTTGTATAGAATATTGTCATAAATATTAAACTCGTACATTGGAGGACCACAGCATGATAAGTAACTGAGTAAATGTCTATTAAAATATTTTTCCTATTCATTTTTTTTTTGAGGGTATTCTTTGCGTAGGTACAGGTAATTTTATACCCAACTGTCGAATGAGGGTTATATTTTTCGTGCGTTACATACGCTGAATGTATTTACATATATTGTAATCCTGAAACTAAGTAGACACCAACATGAGTTGTCATTGCAAGAAGAGTTATGAAGGCATTTAGATTATATCTTTTTATATGACTAAGTTTTTTAATTGACTTGGAATTATTGTAGCAGAAGTCGATTTTTAATAGCATGTAGACGATATTATCATAATTAACTCTTGATATGCAAAAAATGATAACAAGAAACCTATTAATAATATGCTATTGTTCCCATAACATTTTTTACTTTTAAGATAATTTGTTAGGAATATTATTTGCTACAAATCTATTAACTTTCAATTTTATTTAAATCGCCATTCCGAAATGATAATGACAATGTAATTGAAAGCGAAACCGAATTTAGGCCTGAAAGACACGAATAACAGGGCCAGGGAGTTCCCGATGCGTAGATTAAGTATATTTATAGTTGCATGCGGGGTCGATGCTCGTGCGCGTATCCCACGGCGAGGCGGACAAATTCGATCCCCGTATATTTTGCCAATCTTTACTTTAATAATTATAACATTCTCCTCAAAACGAAGCTGTTTTATATTCCTCATTGAAATAATTAAAAAGCTTTATAAAGACAACATTAGGCAAATCAGATTTTTAAAAACGTAGAGCAATAAAACATAAACTGTATAATTTATACAATATATGTTGTAGTATTTACGTAAATAAATATATTATATGTGTATCTGTATTTAAATCGCGATACATATAATTATTATTAACAACAATATAATAATATTGTGATATACAACCGGACTTCGACATCATCACATAAACGAGTTTTTATATTTATGTCATAATGCAAAAACCTACAATAATGCAATATATCCTGTATATAATGGAACAACGTTTAGGTATAGTCAGTAAACGACCATTAAAATAGTACCTATCAAAAATAAATGAGTCCAAGGTAAACATGATTTCTAAAATCCGTCGCAAAAATATTTTTTTATATTGCGTATTACTGTAGTTTCAATCGGTAAAAAATTCTAATATAATTTTATAGAAATATTGAATTTAGGAGCCGAGATGGCCTAGTGGTGCGAACACGTGGATCTTAACCAAAGGTCACGGGTTCAAACCCTGGCTAGCAC